>JAZHYW010041301.1:0-22967 GCA_037355805.1 Ixodes ricinus | reverse complement strand
CAAATATTAAAGCGAACCCCAAGAACACTCATTCGTTAGCAATGAGTAGACCTTTCGGTGCTCGTTTGGCTGTTTTCTTAGCAAATTCTTCCCGGAGGCCCAACAGCACTCCACACAGCTGAAGTCACAAGAAGAACTGTCACTGCAATATAAATCTACGAAAAGTGTTGGCGCCTAATTTTTTACCAACACGTTCTCTTTGGCATTGGTGTAATCATTTCTTTTGGTATACCTTTTCTTTCTTCATCTGGTTTGGCAGAGAGAGAAGAAGCAGCCTCCTAAAAATGGTGCAATATTAATCGCGTCCGCACTTTAGCCCAGCGTGTGTTTCGCTCGGGAAGCCAAGAAAATAAAAAGAGATGAGCTTTTGTCGGGGTCTGTAAGAAAACGGGCGGGCTTATTTTCGGTAAAATTCTGTCCGGTGAGTTTTTTTTTTCTTTTTTTTTCGGGTGAACTTTTGTCTGGTGAGCTTTTGTCCGGTTACTGACGGGCCAGGGCATCGCCTTATGGCCATTGATATCACAATATTTTCGTTGTGAGGCTGCCAGGAGGCTGTGCAGTCGCTCTTTTTTTTCCTCGGGCTAAAGCAAAGGGTGCTTTTCGGCAACATTGGGTACCACGTAATTCAGCTAGACCTTACGGGAGCTTGCCCGAAGCTGTCATTACCTAATAAGTATGATTTTATACTTTGAAGAAAGGCAGAACATAGCGGAAGGGGCCTACGTTGCATATATCCTCTGCTGCTAGGCTGAGAGTCATTGAATTTTGTTTACATATGCGAAGTGCCGATACGATCTGCTCAAAATAAGTGAAGGCCAAGATTTGCGTAATAAACTACGCCCAAAGGCGCTCCATGTAGAGCGATATGTCATTCGCTGCGTTTCATTATTTTGTTTGCCTTCTTTTGCACGTTCCTAAACAACTAGAGTTTCTTGCTTTGATTTGCTTGGGAATTATTGGCCCTAGTGGTCACTGGGTTGGGTAGAACTAGCCAAGCAGAGGCTATCTTACTGGTGGCAAAGGTCGAGGGAAGGATTATTAAATTGCTTATCCCTTTCCTGGTGATTTGCAGGGCTAGAAATGCAAGCACTCCGTTGCAAAGAGACGCTCCCCTTGCAGAAGTCTGAATTTTTAGAAACGGTATTATTAAGTGGATTCAACTTTTTTATTATACATGCATATCTAATGTTAAAATTAATTACACTCGCTAGGGGACGCAAACCGCTGTCCTAATAAAAAGGTTTAACAGTGTTGCTCCTTCAATTTATCTATCCTGTCCAATGCGTTGTTGCATGTCAGCAACCTTCTTAGATATTTTCTTTCTTGTTTTGTTTGTACCAAAATGACGTAGTTGTTCGTTGCATGTGTCTAGATTATGAATGTAATAACATGTTTGGCATAAAATTTGTAGTAATACCGATCTTGTCCGTGGTTTGGATCCATAGAGATTTTACGTGAGAGTAATGTTTTGGTGTAGGTCTGAGTAACGCCAAGCAATGCTTGCAACACCACTTGATTAGGAGGAAGGTAGACCTCGGCAAGAACAATAAGCTAATGGATCTTTATTGACTCTCAGCAGACGTAGAGCAAATACTTAATGCATACGCTTGTTACTGATTTTCCGGATTCCAATAATTATGAACTAGGAATTCTTCGATTTACAAAACTGAAATTATAAAGAGAAATATCAAAAGCGTAGCATCATAATAAGTATTCCACGAGCATTATGTTACAAGTGACGTAAAGGCAATAGCTGACTAAAGAGTCATATTTGTCCTTGAACGTTCTTCTTCAGAAAGCCGTCCCTCAAGGCTCTACGGAGGTTCTTGCCAGTTTCCGACTTGGGGATGCTGGACACGAATTCCAGCCCTCCGTGCAGATGCTTGTGGGGAGCCGATCGATCTGATAAGAGAGTATAGAATCGTCACATAAAAGTAAGAGAAAAACAAAAAAAATAGAAAACAAGAACAGCGCATACGTAACTTGATTCAGTTTTGGCAATCCAAGGGAACTAAATTTGGCTTAATACGGTTTTTCGTTAAGACACTAGTCGGGGCAGAAGTCATTGCCTACAAATTTTCTACTTTAAGGATTTACTGCATGACAGTGCTTGGTTGTTCTTTTGTTTGTCACAAATGTGCCAAAGTGCCATATATCAACCTAAAATGCACAACAGAATTACCAGTAGTGAAGCCTATGTGGCATTTACTCGGGGATTTACGCAAAATGTCGGTGGTAACGTAACAAGGCAAGGAAGCCTCACTTACCTTATGATTTACATATACAGATACCCAGACTCTGGCCAAAGGTTAGTAAGTTTGTCTCCACTTTGCCTTAATCAAAATATCAAAATCCTAATTTCTTAAAAAAAATTAATTTAAAAAACTCTTCTACTTCAGAAACTCTTGTCTGCGCAGAAGCGTTCTCACCCGCTACGAGCTTGAAAAGCCTCGTTTTGAGGGCCTCGCTCCCGGAATGGCCATTGGAGAGAACAACGAACGCCCGCGCCGCTTCGCCGTACTCCGGGTGAGGAACGCCGGTCACTGCAACTTCCCTGACGTCTTCGTGCTTGAGGAGCAGGTCTTCTAGCTCAGCAGGCGCCACCTGCTGGTCCATGCACTTGATCATCTCTTTCATGCGGTCCACGACGTAGAACATTCCGTCTTCCGTGTAATAACCGATGTCGCCTGAGAAAATAAAATAAATACGCTATAAAACATAAACACAAGAGTGCAAAGTGCAATGAGGCTGCGGTCTTCTTCCTGTCAAATAGTTCACACAGCTCAGCCAGGTATTTTTTGTCAGAAACAGTCCAGATGACTGGATTGTTTACACTAATCGTATATACAAGAATAACAAACCAAAGGCTTTGTTTCCACTCCTGTCGCGAGATGGTGGAAGTCGCCCCACAGTGCCAAGCATTTTCTGAAATCTGGCATATCAGTTATCAAACATTTCTTGATGGTCCGAAATATCTAAATCAGGCAGTGTACAAAATTCAAAGGTCGTTAACGGGATAGATTCATCTCGATATGTCGACCTTCATGCGTCTATTAATTTTTGTTTTCTGTTTCACCCCTATTCAGTCAGTCATTTTTACCTGACAACACGCGGAAGCGCAGGTTTTGCTTATGACATGTCTTTATCTGGTTCAGGTTTTACACGGAGGTTTTGGCCAAGAGCGCGTTGACATTTTGTGTTTCTGAACACAATACACATGATAACAACTCTATGTTTAGAAGCAGACCGATGATCTATAGTTATTGTGTTGCTCTTCCAGCTTCGCGATTTGTTTTGCCGCCAAGGACGATTCGACAGACCGGTAGTTGAATACGTTCGTTATAGATAGAGCCAGTTGTATTGACATTCGCACTCCTATTGGATTCCAAACGAGACCACGATTAAACAGGGAATAAAAATTAAACATTGCACAAATGTTTCGATGAGTCTGCCGTCGAATTTTAATGCACACAAAATAGAGCAAGTTCAGACTATCGCCACGCAAAACACAACGATGGGGTCCAAACCATTCCGTCTAGAACTTCTCACGGCCCGATCACTTGGATAAAAAGACATCACGTTAAAGATTAGAGAACATATGTTTAAGCCACGCAATGTTCTTCGGCTAAAACATTATTGAAAAGTTGAAATAGAGGAAGACCAATATTTAAACTGATATCTATACCTTTCTTTCCTTCTAAATTTTAAAGCAAATCGAGGAAAAATAGAAAGGTCACAAGACAAAAACTAGAAAGCATAAAAAATAAATCATTCGTACATTTTTATCCTGGATGACAGTCCCAACAGTAACTCAAAATCTACACAAAATATGATTTAAATGCACTAATTTTCTCAAAGTGTTTGCATGGCGAATTTAACTTGCACTAAAATGCAAACTTAAGAGAAATCCCGCAGCAGATAAACTGTTAATTTTGCATTTGGTCGCGGGACAAAGCTTTAAGCACCTACTTTCCCCAGAAAGCAGTTGGAAGAGTCAATCGCTGCCATTTAGGAAGCACGACGCAAGAAACATATTTATGTGATGCTACTGGTTGCCGTGTAGGAGGCGCGGACAAATTGCGTTCGGATCTAGCCACGAACCAGGACTGGTTCATTTCACGCCAACATAGAGGGTGCTCCGAACTAGAGGCCCACAAAGTAACTGTATAGGCTCCGCTTGCAGAGGGCAGAGTATCGCGTTCCTTTTCCTTTCGCCGCCATCTCCGTATTGGCGGAGGAGTGGTCACGTGGGCAGAACTGGATGCTATAGACCTTTGTCCGGAAGTGCTCTTTTTAGCCTCGACCGCAAGGAGCAAGAGCGAACAATAATCTCGAACCCAGGCCGCCCAGGCGCTCACGGCCGGAGGGGGCTGCGTCGGCCTGCACAGCTGCTTCCCGCCGTGGGCTTCTTTGCTGGTGTGCCGACTGCCGTTTCGCCGGCATCGGTCCTGCTTACCGCGGTGTGTGAGTATAGTGCCCGTAATGTGAGAGCCGTTTGTCCATACGCCACTTTGCCGCTGTTGGTTTCCATCTAGCCGAGCCAGAAAACATCTCGCGACGAGTTGACCGCGCCGCGAGTGACGAAGAAAAAGCAAACATGGCGACGGTTTGTACGATTGCTTTGGTGGCTCCGGTGTTGCTTGTCTTCAACGTCCTCGTGAGAAGATTCCCCTGCCCTGCGAAGTTATTACAAGCACCACGAGTGGCACGAAAGATGTGGAATCATCGTCTCAACTACAAATAAGCAGGCCTTCACGAGCAACGACGATGCCGAGCAGGCGCTCGGCACCGTTGTGCCGTCAGATGTTCTACAACGCCGAGGTATTTTCATTTATCATTTGGAATGGCTTCAAGAGTGGGAAATTAATCTATTTCGCGGATTGTTCACGCCGAGGCGAGTGCCCTCCGTTGCAGTGCCGTTGTCGCGCAAAGTGCAGAGAAACCGGGTGGCGATGGCGGCGGTGCTCTTTGATCGCTTTGATCTTGCGCCGTCGGGTTCATGGAATCCGGAGTAAACGTACGTACGTGCGTCTGCTGGATCGGTGTTTTGGACTGCCTCAAAACTCTTTCTCACGCGTATTTTCATTGTGAAGCTTAGTAGCTCATTACACCTCGTCGTCGACTGCGCTCATTTGACTGCGACGCACGAGCCTGCGTGATGTGAATTTCACTGCCTATGATCTTTGGTGTGCTGTAACGAGGGCTAATAAAATATCACCGCGAACTTCTGAACCAACGAGTCGAAGTTTCGTCTGTTATCATAACTGATCGCCTGTCACAATATTAATCAGTAGCGTTCCCAGACTCCGCCCCCACAGGCACCCTGCTTCGTTGCCCGATAGCAAGTGTCTCCTGGAACCTCGTAGAATTCCAGCTCCCACTTCAAGTAAGTACCATCCTTTAGAACTGGCAATTAATAGTTTCGAACCCAGACGCTCGCAGCGTGTTTGTGTGCGTGTGTGTGTGTGGGGGGGGGGGGCGATAGACCGCGACCGTTCCCAGTACTAGCACGTTGCCGGCGTCGGTCTTGTTTACCGCCGTGTAATGTATCAGAGCAATTCGTCCGGACGGCACTGTGCCGTTGTTGGTTGTACGAACAACCAGAGGAAACGCAGGGTTCTTTTGGACACCCACTGCCCGTCACGCAATTGCCTAAGAAGCGAGTGCGGATGCGACGTCTACGGCTTCCACAAGTTTCCGTCCCATGCAACTTCTCGGCAAGAATGGACAGCCACACTCAGAAGAAAAACTTCACTCCGAGCAAGAACTCAAGAGTGAGTGCCAGTGTAGCAACAATTTTTTTCCATGCGTACGTTTGGCGTGCGTGATGGATACAACAGAGGTGCTCACTTCTCCGTGATCAGTCGGCAGGTCGTTTACGTCGTGTACGTACGCTAGCTACGAATGGTACCTTCGTTTCGGTTTCGGTTTCGGTCACTTATTTCGGCTCGGCAGAGCCGCGTTGCCACAGAAAGGCAAGTAGATCGCGAAAATCGGTCTCAAACGTGCCACGAATGTAATGTCGTATACAAGAAGCCAACAATCAAGCATTTGAAAGCTACAAGAAAGCGGTAGCGAAATATCTACTAAGCAATGAACCCGGACTGAAACGCGGATGTCAAGGGTCAGCGGACACCGAGAACATCTAAGAAAAGAAAGGTTTTCCCTTATTTTCTTGATCGAGATGGGTTCTCGAATGTTCACGACATCTTCCCTGTTGAAGAACGGGCCGCGGAGGCTTCTGGTGAAGACATCTTTCACGATGTGTCGGTACATTCGGACAGCCTGCCGCATCCAGCTCTGCAAAGCAACGCCGCCAACGCAGCCCCCCTCCCTGCCTGCCAGTTCTTTCCGCGTGGTGGCGCGAGCGTAGATAAACATGGCGGCGCCCTGGAATTGGCGCGGACACTGGTCTATATTCGTAGGGGAGAGCGGCCTTCCAGAGCGCCGAGTTTCGGGGGAACATATTTTCCGCTTTGCGTCGGCAAAATATAGATCCTAGTCCAAAATTCAACAAACCGAAGGCTTCCAAAATCGTTGAAGGTTATGTGTACTAACTGGGTACAGTACGATCGCGTTTTTTTATAAAGCGAGCGATGTTTTAGAACATCCGTTTCCAAGGTATGGGAAGCAGACGACACGGACAACGATCGCGTTGCTGGCGTTCGCGGCTCTCGCGGAGTGATACGCGATACGCGACTGCCACATCCGGCCGTCTTGGCGAGTCGGCGAGCTCTCATTCCAAAGCGAGGGTACAGCGCTGTCGTCAGCCGCAGCGTTGTTTACCGCAATGGTTTTGCACGAGCGTAGAAAGAGGCCTGTGAAAATGACAGGCTATAGAGTTACGAAGTGCACAAATCGCACGGACATTTGTTAAGGTGGGGAAATTAAAAGAATAACAAAACATAAGGTCCTCGATCGGCACCGTCTGGGTAGGCACAACCGATAATAATCCCATTCAACATAAATAAAGTAAACCCTTGGATCAAATGGAAATTTCACCAAAAAGCCAATTGGGACCTGAACTAAAATAAAAACTCGACCACACCAAGAAACAGCCCAAGAAGGACCGACAAAGGGGCACAAAAGGGCGACACCGGTGGGTCGACTAGCGAAGGGCAACTAGGGAGCTGTAGCCTTGGCGGCGTTTTTTGTTGTCAGGCGCGGTGAACCGCTTGAAAAGCTCAGAGTAGGAAGCTGTGACCAATTGCTCACCAAACATTAGTCTGAGGGGGCCATCCGGTGTTTTGCGGACCGGCGGCGGCGTCAGATAGGACCGAAAAAGGGTCCATTCGACCTTGCCTCGCTGGCGAGTGGGCTGAATTTGGGTGATTACATGAAAGAGTGCGAATGGTTTTTATTTCTCATAATACCGCTGTCCGGGGGTGAAGTTTGGGTTGGCCCGACGCCGGTAATACCTGCGGACATTTCGTGGTCGCTAGCCCCAGAAAGGAAGCCAAGGAGTATCGTGTCATCAAAGAGCGACGAAAACGCTCGTTTCAATACAGCGCTCTTTTTTTCAACCCCGGGGGAATCTGATATGCAATAGCTATTTGCAGCTTTCACGGCCTAACGCGGACGCGCTAGTTCCTTTCAAAATGGCTGCCATCAAGATGATCGCCGTAGAAAGGTTGGGCCTGCGACGCGAAATTCTAATTTTGTGAAATGCGAGCGATAAAAAGCCGTACCTGATACTACAACGTTAAGAAAAGAGTAAGCAAGCACCTTAGCTCGGCAGAGGGTCATCCAGGAGCTAAGAAGAGCGCTTTTCACACCGCGGTACCACCATCGCTGAAAGTTGCGAACTAAGTTAATATGACAAGACCTGTCTTCTATCTTGTAAAAACGGGAGCGTGAAATACAGCCTCACCCTGAAGGTTCTCGACGCTCTGGAGCGTGGAGCTTATCTCCCACTGAAGTTTCGTTTGATTTGTGAGGTCCGGACTCAACTACCAATAGCCCTTCTTCAATAGGCGTTTCAGAAAAGTCCCGGGAGACATTGCAACGAAGGAAATTGTGGGGCTGTTCGAATGTACGTTCGTCCAGGCTCGAACGCTTTGTATATTTTGGTAGTGGCACGATTTATACTTTTCTATCATTAGTAGCTCAAAACATACACACAAAAATAAAGCAACGGATTAGGTCATCACACATAATCTGTTTCGCTTTCCTTCTGCCCTCACTGCGTTCTGAAATCACGAGTTGTTAAATCAAAGTCAGCTTCGTCTTCGCTTCTTGGATAATTTCACGTGCCGTCCATTTGAACGTCAGAATGCGTAAAGCAGACGTTGGGGGCCCCACATATTTCTGAAAAGGTCTCTTGACCTGTTTTTCTTAGCCAAAGAGTGCGAACGCGCCCGTAAGCGCGACCACGTGATGCTGGCATCGAGCGCAAGGCGGCGCCTGCTGCGTTCGATCGTGCACTAGGCACGGTCATTTGCAGGCGTGCGTCGGCTTCTGTTCACGCTCGGTGACTGAGCGTCTAAAAGAAAGAAAAACAGGTGTAATACTGAAAACAAAATGCAGCTAGCCCTGTCCTATAGAAAAGATAACAATAGTTTTCATGTAGCTTTCTTGATTTTGTTGTGTTTTTTCCGAAGTTCTTATCCCCCCATGCAATTCTGCCAGCTTAGTGTCCGCTAGCAACGTGAAAAAGCGCTATGCGTGTTATCGCAACCAAAAGCGGCGGAAACGCGACCGGAAAATAGTTATCTTTCCACGCCAGCGGAGCTTCCGAAACTTTTAAAGCTGCAGGACTATAGCGCTTAGTCTATAGATGGTCGTTGTTCGCATCTCCCTTAATGGGCAACTCAGATCAATATTTTTGAATTTGAGATTGCGAGTGTTTTTGGCTAAACCAGTGTTCCTGAATTACAAAGTAAAATATTTTATTTTGTCGATGTTCAGTGTAGTTTTATAAACATCACGGCTCAAAGTTTAGTTTCGGACGTCTACAGCGAAACCGAAACTATCTGCTAGAGGAATGGCAACACATGATCCTCAGCCGCACGGCCGCGACATGACGTCACAAGGGTGCTGCGCCAGAGTTCCTTGGCTAAAACATAACCCGCTTGCCGTCCACTAAAGAGTAGCAGGTCGCATCTTTAAAATGGGTTTAGTGGATAACGCGGCTTCACTTTGACGAAATATTTCGGCTGTGATCACATTTCGTGCCACTAAAGCGATACCAGTAATTTATTTTTGTTTCGTTTTTGAGCGGAGTTGCCCTTTAATTCCTGAACTTGAATAATTGTTCCTGCCTGTTCTTCCTGCAGTTTTATAAACCCTGCCTTTGAAGCACTGTAGAAGACGCAACGTTTGATTGAACAGTTTACACTGTGCCTCAGACAGAAGTAAGGATTTCAGTTCGTCATCTCCGGATTGTAAAATTATTTTCAAAGCAACGAAGCACAGGCACACAATACACAGTATCATTTGTGGGCATGGAAATGACAAAAACGTCGTCCACCTTTACGAATATAAATGGTCCCTCCAAGGCCTGGCTTTGTAGAAAACTAGACGCAACAAATTTCTTAATGTGTACAGCTACTCAACTCACTACGAAAATTACAGTACCAGTGTGAAGAAACCCTTCCGAGTCATACAGCTTGGCGGTGGCTTCCGGCTTGTTGAAGTATCCGCTCACGCAAGTTGGTCCCTTTACGCGTATCTCCCCGTGCTCACGGGGTCCTAGCTTCATTCCCGTGTTCACGTCCACCACCTGTTAAAGAAAAAGAGTGACTTTCTCTCACTGCAAAAAAAATAACAGGTATACTTACTTTCATGCGTGTCATCGCGAGAGGTGTCCCTATACTTTCAGTGTCTTCGGAGTTGGAAGGGGTGAGTGATATTGATCCACAGGTTTCGGTCAATCCGTACCCTGGGTACAAAGATATGAATGGTTTGTAAGTGAGTACGCTGGTAACAACGCTAATGTTTCCGGGCGAAGAAAGAGAAGGGTGGCTTTAATTTCACTTTCAAGCTTTCAGAAATTGCTTTCGCATTATTTAAGTTACCCTTCCTCCGAATGAAGGCAGTGCCTATTAGGACGGATATTCAGCCCGGTATGTTGAGTAGCCATCTCGCTCTTTATAAGCCTGATAATGTCATCACATTCGTCTATATTTAAATCGATGACAAGTGATCGTTTGTACACTTTACACGTGTTTCTTTTTTTGTTGCCTTGTCATTTAAATCAGACGTAATAGAGTAGTGGGCTAATGTGCACGGTATTGCGAGCATGAATCAGTTAATTCGGGATCCTAATAATATCAGCATCAAATATTCTAAGGTAAACGTTTGCTTCCCAGTGGAACAGAGCAGCCAATAAACGTCCAAGCGACAACTGACTCTGGATGAATGAACGTTTAGTGAGGACATTAGAGAGAAAAAAGAGAAAAAAAACAAATTGGCAAGCTTTTTTATTTGTATTTCATTAATAATTGCGAAGTAAATCCTAACTGTTTCATATTTTATCACTCCCACTGTATACGTTTTGTATAATTGTCTAAGTTTTAACTTATTCTATATCACGATAGCCAGACTAGGCAACAGGGAAAGCTTGCATGGCTAAGATACTTCATCAAACACATTGCAGGTGTGATATCACTTGATGGAGTTGATGGCATTGGGCTTGCTCGTGTTGGTCATACCGTAGGAGGGAGAGGGAAGATGAAGAAGGGAGTAATGTAACATTTACACTAACACCACCTCCCCCCCCCACACACACACACTTCCAACCGTCCGACAAACACGAGCAAGCAGGGTATTTGTACGCTTTCCTTTTTAAGCTAAATAACGGACAAGACAAATGCACCTGTTCAATCGTGCTAAAACATCATGTTAATAATTGGGATCCAAATTCACGACAAAATTCAAACATAACTTTTAATGTTAAGAGCTTGCAGAGTTAGCGAACAAAAACCCCGAAGACGTTTGTATATATACGAAGAATTTCTAGTACGTAGTTCGTTTCATGATTAGATTTGTTTGATTCGCACAAGCTTAATTAGCACAGCTTGAACAATTAAGCATGTGATTCGCACATGCTTAATAACAAGATTCGGGAAAAAATACAACCAATATGCATCACAATTTGTTTGACATTCGATCTGCTCTGCAAACAATTTGGGACGGCCACAAACACTGCAAAACTTTCATGAACTAACAGTGTGGTTACCTTGTTGTAGGGTCTTGATATTTAGCTTGGTTCTTAGGGCGCGTGCGACTACAGATGGCATTGAACTGCCACCAAAGTAGAGAACCCGAACACTGCTCACGTCATACTTCTCCAAAAGGGGGCTCTTCACCAGCTTTTGGATGCACGTCGGAACTTGGGAAATCACAGTCGCCTAAAAGAATAGCATGATTACCCACATTTGTGAGCGGGAATTTCACCCACAACACGAGATATAAAATATTTTTTTATGTCGAAATGCTAAAAAGTGTAGGAAAGATAGACAACAAGCTACGAGTATTCATTGCAACCTGTATTGTTGTCAAATACGTGTATGGCTATAAAGATAGTAGCCATCTATTAAGTGATAAGGAAAACGTAGCTGCTCTTTCCGTGCGGAATGAGTCACATTTCCGGTGTTCGTCATTCTACCGAAACAGAGAGCTGTGTCACTTGCCACTTCTCATTCATAACCCTCATTGGTTTATCTCAAATTTCAAATGTAATATACTCAATGGTGAAATGAACAAGATTGTTTTGAAATAGGTGGTATCTGGTGTTTGTAGAAACTGCCAAACCATCAAAGCGCAGGCTTGAAGTTATAATCATAAAGATGGCGACTTTTCAGTGGTCACCTTGTATTTATCAATGGCTGGAAGAGTAATGCTAGGCTCGGATCCCGGAAGCAAGACCATGCAGGCTCCAACAGCGATCGAGGCGTTGAATACGGTGAGCCCTGACACGTGCGTTAGGGGTCCAGTTCCCAAGAGGATGTCGTTGGCGTCAAATGACCGATGCCTGGGGTCACTGCGTTTTCGGCAAGATGGGAAAGCAACGAAGTCAGATGAGGATTATTTAGCGTAACACGTCCCCCCGTCGATCAACCGAAGCTCGTTGCCCCCAATGAAGCTCGGGGTGAGCGTTTATGATGAAAGTTTACGCGGTGTCGGCGCCTCAGTGAACACAGCCAGCTCGCATGGAGATCCGTTACACCGAAAAGTTCATGATTAAAACGTGCTAATATTATTACTTAGTTCGATTTTGAGCTTTAACCGCCTCGGCAGCTCGAACAAAAAAGGGCTGCCTCCGGGTTTTCAGTTGGCGGGTTCGAATCCCGGCCGAGGTGCCCGCAAACTGACGGAGGCTGTTGGTTGCCTATCAAGAAATCCACCGATGGTCAAAATTAATCTGCGGAATCTAATGTCCCTGTATTCCCCCTTCCGCAATTTCTCTGCCCATCTTTGTGCTTTCGTCCCGAGTAAGCTCTGAAAGAGCAACTTGAACGGCATCTGTATAGAGCCCTGCTGTTCAGAATATAAATAGACGCACGTACGCGCACAAAATCTTGTAATTGTACATCTTTATTATTAAAGTAATTTCTAAATTCTCACGCAACATTATATTGATATAATCGCTGGCTGCACATGACAATATATGTTAAACCTCTGCTTCACTTCGACTTCGTCACAACAGCGAATTCCAGGGGATTGCACTCCTTACAGCTGTAATATGAAGTGCATGAGGTTGGCGGATTTTAGCGAACTCATGCCTGCCAAGCTGACTGCACTCGTCGTCTCTAATGTAAAACACTATATTTATATACATATATATTTATATACATATATATACATATATATATATATATATACATTTATGAAGCACGTATTATACCTGCATTAGTTGGTTTTTGACTCTGTTAAGGTACATATAAGGCTAAAACACGTGAGCACTCACCATAGAAGGCAGACGCTTGCTACAATATTTCTACTCGATAGCATAACGCCTTTTGGAAATCCAGTTGTGCCACTCGAGTAGATCAGTGCCAAGAGCTGCTCTGGATCCCCACTGGGCACCGGCTGAAGCTCGCATAGAGGAGTGTTCTTGAGCTTGGCGAAAGACACCATGTTTTCTCGCTCACCGAAGATTACCAAAGTCTGCAAAATAGTATAACCTATACTTATTAAGACAGTCTTTAAATTACAAAGTCCCTTTCTCTGCGATGTAATCTAATCTGTAATTTAATTACAGTAATCTCATTACTGCCATCTCTGCGCTCAGTGTGTAAGGGCAGATAGCAACGTTTCGTAAAATTGCTTCAGTGTTGATCATTCGCCGATTCTTCTCCATCGAGGACCTGGCTGGCCTTTCCGGTGCTATAAACTGCGAGATGCCTGAAAAAAAGATCGCCTAGATCCTACAATTTGCCAAGTTTTTGGCCCGTCAAATATGTTGTAGTGCATCCGTTTGGCGCTTAATACGCAAATACATATTTTAGGGAATGTGTGAAAATAAAACGTTGTAGTCTCTGAACCCCCAAAAGGTTGCGGTTAACTTACATAGTTCCTAGGCTGTCCGCTTGGCGTGTTAATTGCTCCAAGTCCAAGACCCGAAGGATTTCTTTTTCATCCCATTCACTAACGCGCTTTTCACGTTGAATTAATATTTTCTCACCTCCACACTTGATATGGCTGCACAGACGGATTTTGTCTTGTCTGCATTAGCTTCATCGCAGAAGACCAGGCTGGGGCGGCTGTCTCCGAACTGATAAGTGAGTTCTCCTGAAATATTCATGAATTTTATTTAATCAACAAAGAGATTCGTAACAGAGCAATATCTCGTATATATTTTCATATAATTACATAATGGTAGGTGGCCAAGAGCTTATCCGGAAATAAAATATAGCTCGTGTATATTTCATCTTAAAAAAAAGACGGTTGCCTGCAATTTCTGACACGTAATTTATAAAGTAGGTCAAAAAAGCAACAACCATATTCAACAACTGCAAACAAATGGTAACAAACTGGATCGCGCCATTAATATATTAGCCTATCAATTAACAGCCTAAATAAATATGACTGACTAATTGCCTACCCAATTTATCCGTCAAATGTTGACCCTTCTATCACGCCGTGACGGGCATTATCTCTGTCGTTATGAAATCCAACCTCAATATATAAATCATTGACTAGATTGCTAGTCCTTAGCTCTCGCCATGTTTTAAAAAACACAACGGCAATATTTTCTTCGAGACCTAAATAAACTTCGGCATATTAAACGTCTATTTATAAAAATATTTCTTTTTGATCTCTGCACTACTTCTGCCATCTGTCCCTCGTTAATAATCAAGGTGAGAGAAAACAAAACAATAATTGAAATAAAGCAGTTTTATTGAAACGTGATGCTCCAGCGTCGCAATGGCAATACAAATTTTAGCTAATAGCGGTCCCCCAATGTGCAATTGCATAATCACAATTTTGCGATATTGAACAATTTGAGTAACTTTAACATTTAAGAAGTTACTTTATTATTTTTTATTCAATAAAACCCGACGGATTGCTTAGCTGACTATATTAAATGAACACACGGCACCACTAGCAAAGTAAGCAAGGTTAAAAGCTGAGGTGTTTTGCCCGAGCATATTGTCCAATTTCTTTGTAATTTATATCCTTCCAACCTTTATTTTCTTGAACGACGCATTGAGCTCGGTTGCTGTTAGCTACAGGTTTAAAGTATGGAGGAATTCGGGGGTTTTAGGAGCCATTGTTGACTAAGTTTGACAGAATCTACCAAACAGCCCTATGACACGACGGAGGTTGCTGAAGAGGTGTCGACAAGCAAGAAACTGCTGAGGCTAATTGAGCCCGTGATAGAATGGAGAGACCGAGTGCATATGTTCTCATCAAGCTAAAGCCTGCAGTATTGTCGGTTTGCTTTTCAAACAAAAGTTTCTTAGCTTCTCCACTATTGTACGTACTGTTGTGTATAGTCTGCAATGTCGAATTTTAGACTGAAAAGTGTGTTTTCCCTTAGACAACCTACATCAGATGCATAGTCAACACAAGATGTTCATTGTATTTATGTTTTACTCTTCAAAATATATGTCATCAGCTCTCCGACAAATAGCACTCCATGCTGACTAATAAAACAAGACGGATGAAAATTAGTTTCTAAAATTTTACTACATGTATAGGTTGATACTGCTTTAATTTAGGAAAAAAATATGGGCACGAACGTTCTATGTTTTATTTTTGAAGTATCACGACCGGTTTCTGAACGACTTTACAATTGTTCACTTACTCAAGAATTAATTGAAAACCACATGCAGCAGAGTGTTATGCCATAAAAGTCAAGCTCCATCTACATTGTTCGCTTACACGAAGCTGCGTTAATTGTAACTAGCAAAGACACCGATGGCGACAGCAACAGTCTGAATATGTCAGCACGAAATAGCTCAAAATGGAACAAAATCTAAACTTGAAATATCCCCGGAACACTTTGAAACGGATGAAATATGATACATGATATCCGTAAATGATAATCAAGCGCTTGTATTTTCTGCGGACTGTTATACTTTTTGTTCCAACGGAGAATTTTGGCGAGCGCTTCAAAATCGGCCATCGAGACGGCGCGATGCATCTCGGGATATTTACCCGTGACGTCGCGCTCGCAACGTCGCGGGCCCATAAACAACCAATGGTACCGTAATTATGATCGTCGTCACTAGGTGGCGCTAGCTTTATCGTCAACGAGTTACAATCACGCCAAATGAGAATACTCGAGGTATGGTGTACTAGAACTGGAAGGCGTGCCAAGCGCCGCGCGTTCCCGCGCGCCTCCATCGGATACGCCGCGCGTGGCGCTGTTCCTGGTCGGCCCGTGACGTGACGCCTTCCAACAAAGCTCGGCCCCCAACTACGAGGTGGTATTGAAAAATCGTTTTAGAATTGCTGTTTTCTTTGCGTCTACGAACGAAATACTGGTGTTTGTGTGCTGCTCACATAAAGGAGACCATGTGTACACAAAGAAATAGGCGCGAAAACTTTGCTTCTGTACCTCTCTAAATTTAATATATGAAGTTAGCACATCAAAGTGAGAATGAATAATTTTTGAAAAACCTTCTTATGTACTCTGCGCCATTAGGTAATCAGCACAACGTAGAGCGTCGACTTTTAAGGGATATTTGCCCTCGATTTATTTGTAGCTTTTTCCTTCATAGATGGTGCTTTTTTTTTCCGGGACACTGTCTGATTACGTCTGTATGGCACAAGGAGCCACAAGAGTGCTGGAATCACAATTGGATAACGTGAGAGATACTCAGTATTCCTGTAGCCATGTGCATAGTATATCTATCTGTGGGAACTGCATGCCGAGGAGAGAACCGGCAGTTGATAACCTGTTTGATGAATGACGCTAAAGCACTTGTCACTGTGGAAGAAATATTCATCATGGGTGATTAAAGTGAACATCTGCACGAACTGCATAGATGGGAGGACGACAATGGGCGACTAATGTTACAGATGACTGAAGACTTCGCCTTAGGGGTAGTATATCTAAGAGGGTCATGTGAATGACAATCTATCTGGAATGCCCGCTTTAGCAAGACATGCATTGCGGACGCTCTAGTGTCACATAACCTGGCTCGACATTTAGTCCAATTTCACATCGATAAAAATTGCGAACCCAGTTTCGGCAGCGATTATAACCGCATGAAACCAGCATTATCGAAGGCAATGGGGAAAATAAAAGGAGCAAAGCCTCACCCGACAAACATTTGCAGGCTCTCTACAAGGGCAGCAGCTCAAAGGGTAGTTGAGGAATTCAAAACAGCAACAGAGTGCGGCTGCTGCTGACTAGGCAGAATACGTGAAAGAACTGAAGATACTCATCAGGAAATACTTGACGAAGGACCGAGGTGAACGAAGACAAAAAACGCGGTGGTGGGACGCCGAGGTTCGAGCAGCCATCAGAGTACGACAGGAGCTGAACAGAGAACATAGAAGAGCACTTCGTATGGGACCAAGCGACGATGTTCCAATAAAGTGTCAGATGTATCAAGCCCAGAAGCAAACCGCGAAACAACTTATCCAAGAAAAGATGTCGCACGCCGATTTTGACACAATGAAAGTCATCAAGCGGGAGAGATGTACCCAGAAAGTTGTGAAGTTATTTCGGATCTCCCAATGGGAAAAATTAAATACCAACCATCTTTGACAACGACAACACCACGAGCTGTGCCCGAAAAGACTTAGACAAAGTCTTACAGAACACTTGGTGGAGGAATATTTGCCTCTGAAGAAGCCCCGCGCTTCAAGATCTATGTCCTCGTCAAAACGTGGGTTGTTCTCCACATGACATTGACAGTCGAACCATCGGCGGGGTGTCAGTTATGCGTCCACTGGCTCATATCAAAAACAACACCGCTCATGGACTTAACGAGACACTGGCAAGCGTATTTAAAACACTCGGAAACGTTTCTAGGGATCAGCTTGCAGACATTTTCCACAACATTGCATCTGGAAGTGATGCCATACCTCTAGACTGTAGTAGCGGCAAAGTCATTCTCGTCCCCCAAAAAAGCTGTGATCAACGCTACTTGCGCAATTACAGACCTCGTACTGTGACTAGCACGATGTACCGGACTCTCGTCCACGTCCTGGAGGAGCATATGTACGCATGGACAGAGAAAAACGGCTTGCTCACGGAACTCCAAAGGAGGTTTCCGACGAGGCCACCGGCTGGAAGAGCACCTGTTTACACTAACTCAAGATACTGGGGTGGCCCGGAAAAAAATAGGACACCAATAATTTGCTTCCTGGACGTCGCCATGGCATGCAACAGTGTACCACATGCTGAGCTGCTAAATAAATTACAGCAGATTGACATAGGACACAGAAGACTACCTGCAAGAACACCATGCTCACCTCCGTCAAGCAGCCATCCGAGGAACAGGCATACTCATGATACACAGTTTTTGAAGTTGTAAATGATTCATTGTGCCTCGGTAGTTGTGGAAGGCGGTGGAGGTACCAGGTTTGATTTTTACCAATGTTGTGCTGTGTATTCCAGGAGACGTTCGAGCTCATATGGAACGTAGTCAAAGGGAGATTGGAAGACAAGAGCTGGGCTGCCATGGGACCGTAGCAAATGGGGCCATTCAGAGAGACCTGGGTTGGTCTTTGTTTGCGAGAGAAGTGACGAGTAAAATCGGTTACGACGGACGTCTTCGACATATGGATGATTGCGGGTGGGCGAAGAGGCTGTTCAGGTACACCCACGTGACTTGGCTGTAGAGCCGATGGAAAAAACGCCTCTACCAGCTAGAACGGAAGTTCGGCTTCTTTGCTGAGCCCATAGAATCGTCGACAGCTACGGCCTGGGAGGCAGAAGTCAGAAGAAGGGTCGGCAACCTGGAGACGCGACAGCGGCTAAATGACGCCCAATCCAAGTCTACGCTCGGTGTGAAAGTGGCCAACATGCAGGCCATTGAATCAGCAGATCATCGTCGCGCGGCGGCGAGACAGAACACGTCGTAATGGCATCACTGCGCCATACATGCTTCGCCTCTCATTGGTCCTACTTTTTTTGTGGTGCAGCAGACACAAATCTCACACAGACCGTTCTCCGGCAAAACGTCAAAACTGATCTCGGCGATGTCAAGCAAAAAAATCGGGCCGCGAGTTGCCGTCCGTGCGGGCTCGTCCAAAACAGCAACAATATGCAAGTGCTAACGCATGGGGAATACGGTACTGGTGTCGCCATCTCGTCGAACCTATTCAAACAAAAGCTAGCGAAAACAGCACTGTAAAATGTATTTACACCATTTCGCAAATAAAACAGTAAGTCTTCCTTCAGGGTCTCAACCTTAATATAAGAAAAAACTTCTACTTCGTACTACTACTCGTTTTGTCGCTTTTATATTTTGAGTAATTTAAATTTCATTGCTCAAAATGCGCTCGAAACAGTCAAAATGGTCATAATTCTGGATTTTATTAAAAATATTCAGCGCTTTCAGGGGAAAATCTAAGGGGTACGACCTTTATTGCGTATTCACAATGAACCTCAAAAAGAATCAATACCCTAGTTCAATTTTTTTAAACTCCGGCTTGTTTAGCGAAATCTGCCCACTGAGTGACGATTGGATAAATCCACCTTAAACACGTGTAGTCGGCGGATCCGAAAAACACTGTACTCACTTTCCGTAAGACTCGACTTGGCGAAAACCATACTGCCGCCAGTCAGGACGGTCCCGTAGAAGGCGAATACAATGTCCGGAGTGGCGTCGCAGTGCAGGCCGGCCAGTTGACCCGGCCTGAAGCCCAACTTCTGGAGACCCGCTGCCACCCGGGACGAAAGCTCGAGAAGCTGGGCATAGCTCCAGCGTTCGTCTGTAATCCCGTCAATCTGCAGAGAGTCTCAGCTGTCACTCCAAACATCCACGAGGAGTCCGCGAAAAAAGTATTACTTCCAACCCCCAGTGTGGCCCGATGCAAAGAAAAACGACGGAGCTTTGTCTCGGAAACACAGCCTGTGTACCGGGACAGTAAGACTGTGAAGTGAAACACTTGGTTTCCGTGACCACATTGAGTTATAGGGCTCAGGCATAAAGTCAGGCTAGATATTAACTAGGTTAACTCCCTGCGCGGGTGGCTTGTTCTTGTCATGTGCCGGGGAGAAATTATGTATGAGGAGTTTCGCCGAGGTCTGTGAGAGTTGTTGAAGACGCGAAAATCCCACTCGCTAAAAATATTACGTCTAGTCACCGACAGAATGAAAAGGGCAGGGAGGAGCTTCAGCCTCCGGCGCGAGCTTGCTACATTCGACGACGCTTCGGCGTCCCGTGAACCCCTGGTGTGCACGTTCAGCCAAAACACGGCTAAGGGCAACGATCGCGTTCTGGAGGCCGAGCGCTCGAACAAGTCGCCACGCCATTCTCAGACTGTAAGAGAACATAAAAACGCATCACCCGGCAATCTAGAGTTCACGCCTAGTGTGTCTTATCAACGACATCGACGCACTTTAAAAATCGCGCCACAAGATTAATGCATGCTTTGTACTCGCACGATGTCAGTGTTTCGTCCCTAAAAGCTGAATCATATTTGCTGACCTTTCTTGTCGTCGCCGCATATCCAGCCTCTCTCTCTTCACAATATCTTCTACACATTACACCGTACCCGAGCGCACCGGTCATCTCCTCCAGGTCGCCCGACCGCGGTCCCGCACTGTCACCTTTTCTGCCTCACTTTTTTCCCACGCAGCCAAAGACTGGAACGACCTTTCAAACAACATCACTGCCATCACCAGCCCATCAAGCTTCGTAGAAAGTGTTACCATTAACCTATCTTAGTTAATTAATGTCGCACTTTTTTAAATTGTTTATCTGTACAGCTCACCTCTTATGTAATACTCCCTAACGGGGTCTTTAAGGTAATTAAGTGAAGAAACTGTACCAGAGGTCGAGACTGCATAGATATCCCGTGTGGCGTGCCACGCCCGTAAATTCAATTAACCCCATAAAAAAAATAGCCGGTAAAAGTGCCGTTTCTTGAAGAATTGAAAGTGTACCACCAACCAGTGCGGTCCGGTCCTTGAACCTTTCGCAGATAGACCGGAAATACTGTCCTAAGTGAACGTCAGGAATGTCCAGATCTTGAGTCTTCGATCTGACCTCTTTCTCCTCCACGACGGCTTCCATTGTGAAAATGTGGAGCAGATATGCGGGTAATCAGGTCTTGTACCATTCACGGGTCGGGGTCTTCTCGTGCGCCATCTCTTATCAGAGAGGAGGACGATAGGGGAGTGAGACAATGAAAGAGACTTGTCTATTTCATTCACTCAATCCTTTATCGTCCTCTTCGCTCATATGAGGAGTGGACAAGGAGAAGCGCTTGTCCCTGTCCACCCCTTCGTGTTCGTCCCCTCTGTTTTTGCATAAAAGTTCACTCAGTACAATAAAACAGACTCTGGCGAACATCGATACTCACAGAAATGGTCTTGACTTATAAGGAAACTCGTCAACTCCTCCCTCGGACAATTAAAATTTCAGGAGCCGTAGTTCTCTTAGGTAAGCTAGGGCATTGTATCTTCAATTGTAAATATATATATAAAAAATTCAAAAATATTTTAGAAATTTTAGTTTTTGATCTTTCTGACGCCTCGATCATTTACGAGGCGCGTTTCCGGTGACAACCATGTTGAAAGCGTAATGCTGTAACGAATTGGGGTTGTGTTTCAACATTTCGACAAAACCCCCGAGACTGGGACATAAGAGACGGACAAACACAAAGTCCTTGAGACTTTGTGTTTGTCCGTCCCTTATTGTCCCAGTCTCGGGGTTTTTGTCGAAATGTTTAACCACCACCAGCTCGTTTGCGCCCGTACCTTTTGGGGTTGTGTTTATGTTTAATCATGCCGCTCATTAAAAGCTGTTTACAGATTTGGAATACATTGGTAAATCATCGCGGAAGGCGATTCAGTGTAAAAGGTGAGGGCGATACGGGCGTTCTTTCCCTTTTCTGAGGCAACACCTTACGGTAAACCATGGCTCTATCAATAAAGCTTAAATTACTAGGAGTATTTGGCGACGCACTCCAGTGGTAGAATTCCTCAACCGATGCAAGAGTTCCGTTCCCCTACAAAGTTTCGGACACACACTCTGCCACGAGCCGGTTCACTATTTTGCAATTTAAGTGGTGGTTTTTTCAACAACAGCACCTAAGCCAGTTAAAATCCTATGCAGTAATTTTTTTAGCAAGGGCAGTGATGGCGCATCAGACTGCACGTCTCCTCTTCAAGGCTGTCTTTGCATACGTAAGTGGAAGGCAATCGTCGTCCGCAGATAAAACTTTGTGCAGCCATAACACGTTCCAAAGGGCCAGAGATAAGACACGCGGCAAAAATGACGCAAGATGGATTGTACACGCGGTCACATTGACTTTCAATAAAATATATAGAGTTCTTTTCTTCTTTTTTTTTTTTTTTTGATAGGTACATATGCCATCGCGACAATTTAATAGAATAGCCACTTTATCTTGCTAGATTGTGTGCGGTTACCACTAAGCAATCCTCAGTGACCGATAGTGATTGAAATCGCGTGCATAGCTAAAGAATAGAATGGTGACCACATTAATTATTTGTTGAATTGTTCATAGAATACAGGTTATTCTTTGGTTTGTGTTTTGTAAACGAGCTGCCGCCATCCATCAAAAGTCGGAAGTGTGCCAACCTGCGTACTTTTGACTGACTTTTCTTCATCTTTGCGTCTTTTTTTCTAGTTTAATGCACGAAACGTGCGCAAGTTCTGAAAGACGTCTTAAATTATTACTTTTTCAAAGAAATATAACATTTCCAGGTAAGTATGCGTTGCGGAATTGTAAAAAAAGGACGCTGCAAAAAATCTACTTTGGCCTGGAAGAACATTTAGGCGGCCTCGTGCATTCAACTCCAGCCGAGCGCGGGGATGGGATTGGATTGGATTTTTGTGGCAGAAAAGCGCCTAGGGCTATAATGCGCCAGGTACATAAAGTATTTACAAAAAGGGTTAGGGAGAAGAAAGAGCTCTAGTAGCATCTGATAGGATAAAACTATAAACCTGAGGTGTGTATAAGTGTAAAAGATATGAACATTAATTTGGGGACCTAAAATAGAATCACAGTCGTTGTAGAAGGCAGATTTCTTTGAGGAAATTAAAAACTCAAGAGTGTGGAATAATAGGTTTGTCGCCAAGTAAAATTATGAGATGTAAAAGGGTATGCTTCTTGTATAGCTGCGAAAAATAGTTACGGCGTTCTGGGCCATACGCATTACGTTCAAGTAAAATATGATGTATGGTTAGATGGCAATGGCAATGTTCACATTCCGGGAATCTTCAGCACGCAGAAGATGCGCGTGCGTTAGTCGTGTATAGCCAATGCTTAGACGGCAGAGAACCACCTCGTAGAAACGTTCGTGATGCCGGGCACTCTCCCATTCCTTCAGTAAGTGCTTCACCGTATGCAACTTCTTGTTTACTTCT
>JAZHYW010041299.1:0-48046 GCA_037355805.1 Ixodes ricinus | reverse complement strand
ACCATCATAAAGAGACACTGACGCCTTGTGAGGCCACCAGTGTCAGTGTAGAGACCAGTCGCAACAAAGCCCCCAGCATTTCAAGTGCTTTTATTGCGACACCCCCAGTACTCTACACTGACACTCGTTGCAGTGGCGTCACAAGGGGAGGGCGTGGGGGGGGGGGGGGGGGGGCGGACCGTCCCGGATGCAGCGCTCCGGAGAGTGTCGCGGCGTGGGCCATAGCGGGGGGGGGGTTGGAGGCGGCCAAAGAGCTGGTTGCAGACATGTACACGTTACCCAAAAAAGTAACTAAATACCGTTACTCGTTACTCGCTCAAAAAGTAACTAAATACGTTACTCGTTACCGATTCTCAAAAGGAACGCGTGAGTTACCTCAAAAGTAACGAGTTACTTTCCACGTTACTTTGACGACAAAATACACAACTGCTTTTGTTTCATGGTTTATTGTTTTCTTTTTAGTAGTCATTGCCCTTAAGCAGCAGCTGCCTGTAGAAGTTTTCATCAGTTATGTTTCCCCGCTTCCTTGAAAATACATCTCCGGCGACGCTGAAGAGTCGTTCTACCGACGCGCTCGAAGGAAGGGCAGTGTTGTGCTTCAGGAAGAGCTGGTGAATCTTCGAGAACTGCGCCTTCATTGAGGACAGCGGGTAATGGGTTATGTGCCTTCCCGTGTTTGCAACCTCCGGGTTTACATTCGGTCCGTACCCGTTTCTAGAAGGTTCAACCGAAGAACCTGATTGTGCTCGCTGGGTGAAGGACATTCCTAGCTGTAGAGTTCAGTACAGCAACGTTAATCGCTGGACACGTCAGTCGAACTGTTCGACTGACGTGTTCAGCGATATGCGTTGCTGTACTGTCATACTGTTTAGTTGTTTTTCGTGTTGCCCATCTGCCTTTGCCACAATAGACGCATACTCAGGCTAGAATAAAAACAAGGCCGTTTAAGCGGTGTTGTACACGTTACTCCTCAAAAGTAACGAGATACCGTTACTCGTTACTTGGCCTTCAAAGTAACTAAATACCGTTACTCGTTCCTTTTCTAATAAAGTAACTAAATACGTTACTCGTTACCGAAAATAGTAACTAAATACAAGTAACTCGTTACTTGTAACGCGTTACGTACATGTATGGCTGGTGGGGAGGGGGGGGTGTCGCTGGCCACAAGGGGGGGGGGGGGGGGAGTCATCGCGAGGAGCGACAAGCCGAGGGGGCGGGGGGGGGGTTGGAGGCGGCCAACGAGCTGGTGGAGAGGGGGGGGTTGTCGCCGCGGGCCACCGGCCCGGGTGCCGCTGACCCTAGTGACGCCACCGGATCGTTGTAAAACTGCTCATGCTCAGAATTGTGTCCCACGTATCGGCGGCTAAGAACGCCAATCTCAAGAACACCGATACTCTCCAGAGTGCACATTAGGAAAACCCTTTTTGGAAGCTCGCTGTCAGTTGGCTTTACCACTGAATACCGCCCGCTGTCCCAACCTGCACCATTGTTTGCACTCAAGTTCTCACTGATGTAGAAATTGTTTTTCCCTTCTGTCAAACCAATTGATTGTACTTTACATGAACTCAAAGGGATAGTTCAATTTCGCGTACGCTTATTTTGAAATATCATTTTTTTTTTAACGTTTTTCCGATGCTGTTTCTTATTTAGCTGCCCCCTCTTTCTTGACAACCGGAGTAGAGACGACGCGGCAGAACCCGCTGCGAAAAAAAGACCATTTTCGAGAGGACGCGACTTGACGTGTACAACCTCGTGTAGCGTAGACTGCAGCCAAACAATCCGAAATAGCTTCGGCAGCGCCCCAGTTTTTCGCTTCTTGAGCAATCCTTGCTGGGAGTAGAACTCGCCGTATGGCAGCAGATTAGACTGGAGTGGTGCGTCTTGTTTCTCTTAACCTTTTCTCTGTTGGTTTGCTTCGTTTTCTAGTGTCCTTAACTTCTGTTCCGTTTTATTTTGTCCTATTTTGATGTTTGTTTAGCGCAAAAGATTTTGAGCGAGTCTAAGCTCAACCTCCGGAGCGGCATACAGCGCAGGCCACTAACGTTGAACTGGTTGACAAGATCTGGTATATATTTGTATATGGCTAATAATGCCGCAAACACATTTACCTAGTCCGTGGGGATAGCCGAGTATTGCTCAAAACAAGCAAATCAGATCGCAGCACAAGAAAAAAAAATCAGAAGTGACAGGATATCATTAGAAACGCAGATGGTGGTGAGTCCAGAGTAGCGAGACAACCCCTTACCTTGGCTGTCATTCACCGTCGGTTTAAGATCTCCAAGGGTGAAATGTTTAGCAGCAAACCATCGCCAGAGAACCAGGGAGTCAACTTCGAGAGCCACTCTTTCACCATCGAGCCGGGCGCTGGATGTCGGTGAAAAACTGAACCCCGCCTCGGTGCAATAGGTATTGCACTGAGGCCATGAACACTATGTGACCATTTTCTGTTAAAATTAAGCTTTCACAATGATACTGTACGAGGCAATAAACGCGATATTGTGCAGGTTCTTGACCGCGACCGCAGATAGCCTTGGTGGGGAAGCTATCTTCCTATCCACACATTGATGATGATGATAACGCGACAGTAGCACCACCTTAAAGGGACCATGGAATGACCTTTTTACTTTTGCCAAATAAGTTTTACATTAAACTTTCAATGTTCACTAAATGCCGAACAGGCATCCGTTTTCGCTTCTGTTTATTAACTTCTACAAAAACAATTAATGGAATATCGACTTTTCTTCCTCTCCAACTCACCGCAAAATAAACTGCGGCGTAATTTTGACGGTCGGGACGTCCGCCGGCACGGGCGGACGTTATCTGCCGCAGTAGGAGAATGGGAGCGTTAGCGGTGGCGAGTTGGCGGTGTGCCGGTAGGTTTTTACCGCGCTGATGACGCTGATGCCATGACATATTTTCTGAATCGGCGCCCCTCATCGCCGCGATAGCCATGGACACATTGCAGCTGAGCGAAATTCATATTAGATTTGTTCCGCTACAGCGACACCGTCGGACTAGTTCCATACGCCGGTCTGCCTGTTGGGAGGTGCGGCGAGTCTTCCGACGAAGACAGCAGTTCTTCATTGGAATCGGCGGAAGCCTTTGTGAACCTGAAGGCGGCATTCGCGGAGAACGCCGTGAATGCGGCTAGAATCACGCTCGGTGTCAAAATGTTACGAGCATACACGAATGACCTCAGACCCGGGGTCCCTCAAACAGATGAGCCTCGCACCAAGTGCAGGCTCATTTTGTTTGTTCATCGAGTGGAAAGCGGTGAAACTGCAACTTTTTCTTTTTTTAGCCACCGGACTGCAAAAACCGTAGTTCGGGGACTTTCGGTGCACTGCAGCCTTTCGGCATAGCCAATCGAGCGATCGATCACGAACAACGCAAACACTCACTCGAGCAGCCAGAAAAGCGAAAGTCTGCTCGGCGAAGAAAGCGCGACCAGGAGCAAACCCGTTCAGCAGACGACGCTCGTGGGTTGACTGCGCAGGCGCAGTCGGGGCTTTTTCTCTAGCTTCGTTTACCACATGATAGATGGCGCCTGGCTTCTGAGCATTATCAAATTCGGCAGTTTTCGTCACATCTCCCAGATATGCTACAAAATGTAGATCTGAATATTATTCAACAAAACGTTTAGGAAAACATTCACCGGCTATTTATCTTTTTACGATTGCAGCGCTGGTGTAGGCAGGCTTCTAACCCAATAGGCGACGCGGATCTGACTGACGTGCTGTGGTTCCGCGGATGTATCGCAGTGAAAAGGCAAATAGGTTTTGAAGGAAAGAATGTGTAAAAGAGTCCGGTTTTCTTTTAAAAGTTCTGTAGAGAAGACTTTTTTTTTTGGCTCTCTATTTTGGGGTTTTTGAGTTTCTTTCACACCTTTTACGACGTGCATTGAATGAAGTTTGATTTCAAAATCGTTTCATGGTCCCTTTAAGTTCGATCTCGGAGCGAATAGCACGCCCGGTGTTCACGAGCGGGTTAATGACTCCTCCTTCGGATGGTAGGGTGGGAGCGCGTGCCTGGCGAATACCACTCCAGAGACAGGGCCTGCTCATTACATTTAGTGGAACCCCGACCCGCCCCAAGCGTGCCGAAACGCGACGTGAGCCACCGAAGAGCGGCAGACGGGTCTCTTGGCGGCGTCGCCTGCTAGCGTCCCAATGGTTGTGAGACGCTGAACGACGCGCTCTCGACGATGCGCGATGCGCAGCCAGGCGGCGTTACGTGGGTCGACTAGTGCTTCGTTTCAGCTCAAGTCCAGACGCTGTCAGCACTACCTGCGGATGACACCAATATAGCAGCGTAAAAAGCGAAAGTCAATAGGCCTTGTCCGTTTATGATTGGTTCAGCGATGATGGACCAAGTATATAAACATAATGTACACTAGGAAGGTGCGCTTATGAAACTGTCAGATTGGTTCCAGGCAGAGATGTACACGTTAGCCCAAACAAAGGAAATAAACGCCGTTACTCGTTACCAGCTCAAAAGCAACTAAATACGTTATTCGTTACCAATTTTAAAAAGATACGCGTTACGTTACCTCAAAAGTAACGAGTTTCTTTTCTCGTCACTTTGACGACCAAATACGTATCTCCTTTTGGTTCATGGTTTATTGTTTTCTTTTTCGGTAGTCGTGGCACTTAAGCAGTAGCTGCCTCTCGAAGACTTCATCGGTTACGTTTCCGCGCTTCCTTGAGGATATATCTCCGGCGACGCTGAAAAGTCGTTCTACTGACGCACTCGAATGAATGTCAGTGTCGTGCTTCAAGAATAAGAGCCGGTGAATCCGGGATTCCCGTCTTTCTTTTGTTTTCTCTGCTCTAAAGCTCCAAGTTGACAATGGGCCCTGTACCTTCCCGTGCTGGCAACCTCCAGGTTTACATTCGGTCTGTACGCGATTTGAGAAAGCTTCAACCAACCTACCTTATTGTGTTCCCTAGGCTAAGGACGTTCACAGCTGTAGAGTTCGATTGACTTGTTCAGAGATAAACGTTGCTGGACTTTCATACAATTGAGCTGTTTTAAAGCCCAGCTCTTAAGCGCCCGTTTCCGCGTTTCACAGCGTCGCCGTCGCCGTAACTGCCCTGATAAATATGGAGGGAAATCAGATCAGTTGCTGAGGTCACGCGACGTCGAATTTTCCGCCAAATCTAGCGGTGAAACTAAGTATGTTCAAACGGACTGACGTGACGCATGGAGTCCAGACGAAATCGTTTTGCCCCCTAAATTTAGCAGGACGCTTGGAGTTGGCGTTAAGGTCGCACGTGACGTCAATTTTGCCCCTAAATCTAGCGGAGAAACTGAATTTGTTAATGGGAGACTTGACACGAAGTCATGTGACGTCATTTTCCCCACTAAATTTAGCGGGGAAACTGAATTGGTTTTGGAGGTCATTTACGGCGTCAAATTTCCAGCTAAATTTAGCAGGGAAATTGTGGAGGAGGAGGGTAGGAGGAGGGTACGGAGGAAGAGGAGGATGGAAGGGTACGCAGGAGAAGAAGGAAATTGGGAGAGGAGGGGAGGGGAAAGGAGGAAGAGCAGAAGTACACTCTCCCCATTGTACCCTCCTATCATCTTCCTCAAGAGCTGCGCTCTAATCTCGCGTTGCAGAGATTTGTGAAGGTCTTTCATTTTTTTTTTCGGGTTGCCCATCTGCCTTTTTCTGTAATAGACGCATACTCGGGATGGAATTAAAACGAGGCTGTTTAAACGGTGTTGTACACGTTACTCCTCAAAAGTAACCAAATACCGTTACTTGTCACTTGACTTTAAAAGTAATTAAGTACGTTATTCGTTTCTTTCCTGTAAAACTAACTAAATATGTTACCTCGTTACTCAAAAAAGTAACTAGGTAGAAGTAACTCGTTACTAGTGACGCGTTACGTACACGGTACATGTCTGGTCCCAGGTCACCTCCTCTTCAGCGTTCGCCCTCCTGAAGTGGAAAGGGGCGGGCTTCTACTTTACTCGTAACCTGTCACCGACTATAGACCGCTTTATCGTGGGTAGCGCCATCTTGAATACTGTAGCGCCATCCAGCGAGTGTCAGCTTCCGCGGCCATGTTGAGTGGTTAGAAACGTTGGCGAAATTGGTCTTCGGGGCGCCGCTCCCGCGTTGGATGTGCTGTTGGGTTCTCCAAAGTGCTGGGTATCGGACTGAGGGAGCGTGTTATCGTTCTTGTGTTGCACGGATAGTGTTTTTCAACTCATTTGGAATGTTTCTTGTCCCGCAATATGGCGTCCGCCAGTACAGCGATGCCGAGAAGAGCAGCACTGCACGCGCCCGCCGATAGAAATCGGAGGGGAGTACTCAAAATGTTTTATTGGCTTACAGTGATCGAATTTCCCTTCGAAGGTTTCAAAGTTTTGAATGCAGCACACTTAAAATATTTTTTGGCGTTTCGTGTCGTCCACAACAATGAAATGTAATGTGAAAAAGTGATGCGAAAAATAATAGAATGGTAGGGAACGCGAAAAGGCAGCTCCCTCCCGCTTGCAGATGTTTATTAAAGTTTTAGTTGAGGATCCCGTGTCGACGAGCGTGTCCTTTGTCTAGAACTGAAAGCAGCGAAGTCGAAATGGGCCTATTGCCGGAGCGAGTCGATCAATGATTCAACGATTCGAAATCCATGCATGAGCATGTTTCAGCAATGCAAGTTGAAATTTTGTTTCCAGCTACGTTATGTAACTAATTTGGGAAAATCACAAGAACCCAGTCGCGTTGTGACGGTCAACGTAAGTTCTCGGCTCTCTGCTATCACGCAGGAGACTGCGACTAAGAAAACCGAATGGAACTTACTTTTCGACAATTTCCAGTGAAACCCGGTGGCGGAAATAAGCCTTCAACTACAAGCGTTGTAGATAATAAAATCGAGTCTATGTTACAACTGCAAAATATCAGCGATAAGATAAACTTAGTTACGAAAAGTTACAAGGTGAAACCGATTCTCTAGAGAAACTTGCTGCCACCTTGCGAGCGTAGACCATATTCATCGACGGTACAGCGGTAAGTTCGGTCAGCGCACTATTCACGAAATGTTACGAACATATCAGAGAATGGCGTCGGGGAAAATTTCTTTTTAGGCTTAAGGACGCAACCTACTGCCGCCGGAAGTTTTGTTCATTTGGAAAGCGAGTGAGTTTGAAGACATTGCAGCCGCAGTTGCCTTGTCGGATCCCATGCGCGATACAGATGTCCTCCGATAATATTCTGCGCTCTCGGTGGTTATTTGTGCAGCCTATAACCGAACAGTGATGTCCCGATGACCAGAGATTGTCGTCATTGATTCCGCTAGCTCTAATTGCATCTGGAAGTAAAATTTAAAACAGAGGAAAGCATAAAGAAAACAATCGAACTTGGAGAAACACGCGCGTCCAAGGCTTTTCACGTGGGGTTCGCTCGTTCCTAACCACTCAGCAAGGAGCAAAGCGCCGGCAACCCGTTTTCCTTTTCTTTCTTGCCCTCTTTCAGTAAAATGATCTATAGCGTCTGCGGCGTCTGAACTTAAGATAAACCAAAGTATATTGATAAGGTTTGGGGGGGAAGGAGCAGGCGTTGTCTTCTTGGTGTTCCTGATAGCGTCCCCTTGCCCTTTGGGGAGCGGTTGGCCGTAGTTGTTTTGTCTGGTTTGAAGCAGAGGGGATGTGCGAAGAGAAGGGGTCGTGGGGAGAGGGTTTTAGGTGAAAGTGGCTGCCCCCTTGGGACCCAGCCCTCATTCCTGGTGTGCGGTCTGGTAAGGCCCGATAAAAACGGGCTCGGCTGATAGAACAGCGGGGAGCGTCACGTTCCCCGACCGGGACCAGAGTATGGCGAGCTAAGCGGCCTCAATGGACTCGTTTGGAAGGAGCGGCGTGGACGAGTACGAGAGTTACGCTTGATCGATCCTCATGAAACTGAGGCCGTTTTGTTTTTCCGAATATATTAATCAATGCGCCGCTTCTCGCAACTGAAGCGGAGCATCTGATGGAACAGGTTCATACAAATTGAATATAAAGGACGCGAAAGAACAATACTTCAAAAACCATAATGAAAGAATGAGCACAAACTCGACTTGTTTTTGGCGATACATGGAGGAAGCCGAATCAGATTATGCAGGAATAAATGAAAGTGTACATTATAATCATGGTTTTCGGATAACACTAAGAAATCAATCACGCTTAACGTCTTCTTCCTAGAGTGTGTACTAACTATGGAAGGAAATCGACGTCATATTACGTTTCGTTTTACTTTAATAAACAATCAGAAGAGTTTCTTAACTTGTATTTATTAAATTTAGTAAAATACGAACTTAGACTGGTGCTCTAAACTTGACACGTGATTCAAAGTGCGTTTTTTTCTTGTTCTTTTAGCATCTGCGGGTTCTCTTTGTTTTGTTTTCTCGCATGACAATGACGCATTCTTTGTTATCAGTGAGCAAGCAACCTGTTGGACGCCAGGTCCCGCAGACAAGCATACACATTCATGTTTTAGCGAGCTGGTATATATGTACAATATGAAAGATGCAATAAAATAATATTAATAATAACTGTGATTGTTATAGGAAGGGTTTTGCACGAGTTAATGATATCACGACCACAACCGTTAAAATTAGCTCCGGGGTGCCTCAGGGATCTGTTTTAGGCCCTCTTTTCTTTTCTATATTTGTCAGTGATATCTTTATCATTATCTCGTAATCATTATCTCTTCAGTAAGCGGATGACATTAAAATATACCGTAAAATTCGAACCTGTGACGACTGGGTAAGGCTACGGGCAGACGTAAACAGATTCAATAATTAATGTAAAAAAAGTCTTTGTTTGAACGGTTAAAAAACCAAAGTATTAATATTTTCTCAGAAAACTTAAAATGACGGTTTTTCTTATTGAATTGAGGGGGCCTTATTGACTCGTGTAACCAAAATTAGTGACCTCGGTGTTGCGTTTGATTCAAACCTAAGGTTCGATTTTCACGTGGGTGAAATGGTTTGTGCATTGCTAGGAATGCTTGGCCTTCTGTGTCGCCTGACTAGAGAATTCAACAATCCACGCACGTTTTTAGCTCTTTACTGTTCTCTGGGCCGCTCGCAGCTAGACTATGCGTCGGTAGTGTGGAACGGAATCCGTAAAAACAATTCACTGAGAATTGAACGGGCGCAGCATAAATTCATATAAATTTTTAAGTGTCGCTATTTGGCTAGAGATGAGCAAACTTTGGGTTATGAATCGATTTCGGAACGTGTTGGATTACCTGACCTACATCGACGTAGAAAAAAAGCGAATTTGGTATTTTTGTTGAAATACCTTCATAGCCTAATTGACTCCCAAAGTCACTTATCTGGAGTGAATATTAGGATTCCTAGAGCACCTACAAGACTCAATTCACCTTTTTACACATCTAGAGAATTTAAGTCATTTGTGCCCAATTCCCAGGTTCTTCGATTGTTGCAACGGTTACGCTGAATAACTGAACATATTTGACTCCATCCGAAAAAATATCGACCACTCAGTCAAAAGCCTGTTTTAATTAAGGCAGAGCTGGAAGGTACTCAGATGTTACAGTGAATCACACACGAACTTTTGTTCTTTCTTGTGACTTTATAGGCACGTTGTTTCACTCTTGAAGCTCATGTAGTCGACATTTTACTATCACTTTTGAGCTACCCAATAATGATTACAAATGGTGCGAGGGCTACATGACCACTAATATTTGCAAGACACTTTGTCAGTTTTGCACAATTTTGTTCACTCTCTGCGTGATGTACTCTCCCGACTATATACATCATCTTCACGGCGCACCAGCGTACGAACTTCCAACATAAATATTTAACTTCTAATTTTATGTGTCGCCGATTCTGATTGTTGGAGTGTTTTTGTATAGTTATAATTTTCATGTTTTATCTTGTAATGTGAGTGTGCCTCTTGTTTTTAAGTGTTTGAATGGCCGGTGTGCCAGCACCAAGACCGAATGGTTGTTCTTGGACACCAAATAAAATTGAATAATTGATTGAATTATTATTAATAAATAATTATTTTAGAGCGCAGCTCTTCGGCGCCCGTTTCCGGCTTGAGCGGCGTCGCCGTCGGCTTAACCGAACGATGTATTATGGGACACGTGACGTCACTGCTGACGTCACTGATGACGTCATCAGTGGCGATGACGAGGACGTCATCAGTGATGATGACGATGGCGATTACGTCATCAGTGACGATGACGATGACATCATCACGCTGAAGTCACGTGATGTCACTGATGACGTCACACGTGTCGTCAGTGATGACGTCATCGTCACGTGACCTCAAAGGGTCACGTGACGCCACGGGGTCACATGACCTCCGTGAGGTCCTGTGACCCCGGTGACGTCAGGTGACCCTCGTGAGGTCACGTGATCCTCGTGAGGCGACGGCGATGCCGCTCGGAGGGAGGCAGTAGCACACAGGATGAGAAGGTGAGGAGGAGGGAGAAGGGGTATACCCTCCCTCAGTACCCTTCCCTCCTTCCTCCCTCAAGAGCTGCGCTCTAATTCGGCGTGCAGGGAGTTGTAAACGGCTTTCTTTTTACTCTATTTTTTCGTCAATATCTCTCTCAGTCCTTTAACCTGCGTAAGCACTGTACAGCTAATGAAGCCTGTTGAACTTAGTGTACGTGAAATTGAAGCGCTGTTAATCGATGAAACAAAGACAAATAGTCCAGATGGTATTTCGTCTCGCGTACTCAAGCAATGCGCACGACCGAATTCGATTTATCTTTTTTTAATTTACGCCAAGTCGCTATCAACGCGACAACTGCCAGATGACTGGAAGGTTGCCCACGTCGTTCCCATTCATAAAGTAGGCTGAAAAGACATAGCAAACTATTGACCTATTTGACTAACATCAATTGCGTGTAAAATTATTGAACATATTTTAGATACAAAAATAATGGGGCATATAACAGAATTTTGTTTTTATGAAAGAACAACACGGGTTTTGAAAAAGGTTATTTTGCACAACGCAGCTCGTCGAAATTTATTACGAGTTGGTATCAGACGTTGATGAGGGAGGGCAAACGGATTGTATTTTGTTAGACTATGTAAGACACGGTCTTATACCCATTAATTTTAAATAATCTCGAAATACAGATATATTCGTCTCTTCTAAATTTGAGTGATAATTATATTTTACAGCGTATACAGTGTGTAATTTTGAACGGCAAAAGTTCTGATTATGTTGACGTCGCATCGCGGTTCAACAGGGGTCAGTCCTGGGATCACTTTTGTTTTTAATCTTTAATAAGGATCTTCAGTAGTTATATTTTTCTGTATGAGGTTGTTCGTTGATGACTGCGTTGTGTATAAAAGTATTAGGTGATAATGATCTCGCTTGAGTTACATATGAACTTAGATCGTATTCATGCTTGGTGCTCTGAGTGGAAAATGAATTTGAATCCTGAAGAATGTGTACAGCTTTGTTTTACAAATAAAAATATTAAAAAATCCTTGAAAATCAGTTTTATGTAAATAACCAAGCAAGCAACTAACCTACATAAAAGTATCTATGCGTTATTAAATACACTGATTCTTCATGGAATGCTAATGTTGACGATGTGATTGGATAAAACCTGCTTAGGGCGCATGAACTTTATTCTAAAGCAACTCTAAAGTGCTTAAAAACAGCTTTTAAAATATACTGCCTATATAAAATATGTCAGAGCAACTTTAGAATATGCCCGAGCCGTTTGGAACCCTACACAAAAGCATTAATAGCTAGACAGAAAAAGAAATGCACAATGGAGCTGACACGCAAGATGGACAATGGGGCGAGTTGGTAAGATGTTCATTATAACTTACAGCGCGACTGGGACAAGCGACGGACAGAAGAGAAAACAGAGGAAAAGCGCTGAACTAGCAACTGATTCTATGGAAACGAAAAAATACAGATGATGCTGCTGCTGTTCGTGCAGGCATGCCCCTCCGTGGCCCTGGCGCGTCTTCTTTCATTCCTCAGGAAGCCGGCCGAGTTATCCAAGATCCAGAAAGCTGATCTCGCTGCTCGGCAAAGTAACTGTCAGCTGGCTCACACACGAGGATCCGTTTTGTGTTATGCAGTACGTCTCCATCATTTCTCGGGGTAGTTTGTCCTTCGTGTCGAAACATCACTGTCGTGTTGTTGAAAATGGGTTAGGCATCCGCAATCCCGGCAATGCATCGCCAGGTGTGTGTAAGCGATTCCTTTCAAAGAACTGTGGTGTTCTCGAAATCGTATCCAGCTTCATACCCTAATTCGGTCATCTCTTCAGCTTGCAAACAAAATGGTGAAACACCCTAAAACTGGTCCAAGGACCGAGCAACGCAACCTCGATCAGAAAGAGAAGAAAGTTTCAGCCATACCGTACATCCACCTTCTTTCCCCGGACTCGAAAAAGTCGCCTCTAGATGTCGAAGTGAATATGTTTTTTTCCGCCCGCCACAAGCTCAGCTCAGTATGCTCCGCAGTCAACAAACGCGCGAAAAAAGACGATCCAACGTCTCGCAGTGAGTGCAGCGTCAAACACGGAACGCAGTTTGTCGCCTGCGTAGGAGGCGACATTCCGTTTTCCTGCGGGCGTGCGCGTATAGGACGGACAAGGCGTTGCCTTAACATACGATTACGAGAACATCACAGTTCTTTGAATGGAATCGCTTACACACACCAGGCGATGCATTGCCGGGATGGCGGATGCCAACCCCTTTTACCAACACGACAGTGATGTTTCGACACATGGACAAACTACACCTGAGAAATGATGGAGTCCTGATCCCTTGTTATCATCTCTAGGCATCGTCTTCGAAATCGTTCTAGAAGTCGTCCTTAAGAGTCGTCCTCTAGACGTCGTCCTCGAGGTCGTCCTAGAAATCGTCCTTGAGGTCGTCTTAGACGTCGTCCTCGAGGCTCTACGTCCTCGAGGTCGTCCTAGAAGTCGTCCTCTAGGTTGTTCCTAGAGGTTGTCCTTGAAGGTCGTCCGAGAGGTCGTCCTCTAGGCGTCGTCTTCGAAGTTGTCCTTGAGGTCGTCCTAGACGTCGTTTTCGAGGTTGTTTTAGAAGCCATCCTTGAGGTCGTCGGAGAAGTCGTCTTTGAGGTCGCCTGAGAGGTTGTCCAAGACGTCGTCCTCGAGGTCGTTCTAGAAGTCATCGTCGAGGTCGTCTTTAAAGTTGTCCTTGAGGTCGTCCTAAACGTCGTCTTTAAGGTCGTCCTAGAAGTCGTCCTTGAGGTCGTCCTAAACGTCGTCCTCTAGGCGTTGCATTCTCGAGGTCGTCCTAGAGACGTCGTCCTCTAGGCATCGTCCTCGAGGTCGTCCAAGACGTCGTCTAGGCTTCGTCCTCGACGTCGTAAAAATAACAGCTTCGCTGGTCCTCCATCTTCATGTGAAGTGGAAGGGTTCTACCTTTCTTTATTACTTAATAGCGAAACCGGAATCAATAGTGCAACTTATCTGAATGAACCCTATTTTGCTTTTCATCGATAGGAGAGAATGCCACGCCAGGACAAACATTTATGCGAATTCGCTTTTGGTTAAAACTATTGTACAGTGCAACCGGCTCCCTGAGGAGCAAATGTGCTCTGCCAATGTAGACTCGCTTTTTGCAAAACTGTAAACCCCCTGCTGTAACGTTTTCGGGCCAGGCGGGGTAATCTTTGAGTAAAAAATAAGGAGTAAAGAATTTAATATTTTTTGATCGAACATGACCGGATTACCAAATTTACGTAGGTTGATCTGGCCTCATTGTTCCCAGTTTAAATTCATGTGGACTAAATTTCGTAGATTTGCGTGAGGAAAGTTGGCGCATAGTTTGTGCCGCGCTTGCCCGCGCAACTACCACGGTAGTAGCGAGATCCAGTACAATAGACTAGTTTCCAAAGCCAATCAAGCACCATTGGAGGTCGCCTCTCTTGGGCACTCAGTGTGTGATTGCCTTTGCCGAACGCTGGCGCGGACCTCGTGTTTAATACACGCTCAAAGTGCGTGCCCCAACAATGGCGGACTCGGATATATGGTGTAACATCTACAAGAGGGCGAGCCCTTTTCAGAAGGATCAATTGAAGGTTAAGAAAGTGAAAATATATTACGTACTCTGGCCCGCGACATGAGTGAAAACAAAAGTAGCGTCTACGGTTCAACCTTCTCCAAAACAAAACGAAAACAAACAAAAAAACTGTTCGTTCCTAAAGGGACGACTGCTCACCGAGGTTTTTATTTGTACACGACAAATGAGAGCCTAATTACCCAGAGCACAATTTGAGGCTCCAAATTTGTGTTTTCTTTCCATCCAAAAACCGCCGATCGAGGCATGGCCGGTTTGAGATGCGCTCACTCTCTTCTTTGTGGTCACGTGCCGTCCTTTATGATGTGGACATACGCACCAAATATAATCAAAGTCGTGGGTGATCAAAGGCCCACACTAAATACTAAAAATAGTAGTCGCCCCTTCTCCTGGCTGAAGACATCGCTCGTCTTACGAACACGAATTGGTAAGAGCTTGAAAAACGCACAAACGTCAAGCGCGAAGTGCTTGACTTTTGCGTTTTTTTGTGCGACGTGCGACGTACACGTTTTTCGTTTGCTTCGCACAGCCAGAAAAACGAAGGAAAGAAAGAAAACGCGGTCGGGTGTAACCACGTTTCTTGCGGCAACTCGCTCCTTCTCTAGATTTCTTCTTCCTCCCCAGTTCACTTTAGATTTCGGTTTCGAGCATGTTGCGTTTTTTTTTTCACTTCATTAAAATATACGTAACGCTGTACCAAAATATTGATTGTGTAGATTTCTGGCACCATAAAAAATTGCGTAACAGAAAATAACCAAAATGTTTTGGGTGGCGTCAGTGTCGCTTTAAGCTGGCATGATTGAGGGCTAACGCTGTTGGCACTGCGCATGTGCAGAAGCTTGTTTGAAGAACTAAGCATATGCGTCGTTCTACAACCAGCACGAACGTTTTGCAGTTATGTCAAATCAATGACTTGAGTTGGTATATGCAGGGAGCAGACCAAAATTGTAAGCATGGTTGACTTCGCATACCTCCATTCTTATTTATTTATTTATTTACGCTACATCTGCAGTTAGAGATTTTGTAGGGGTGGGTAGCAAACAATCATGACTGCCGATACACAAAAAACAGCGTGAGCACTATATATGTTACAACATCCAAAATGTCAACAAATTCAGGTATACATAGCAAACCAAACTTAACATTACAATACATAATTTCAGATTTCAGGTTTTCACAACGGAGTCCGTACAACACAAGGCAACATTTCAAGAAAAAAATATAACAAAGGTCACGTACAAAAGAGGCATATTTGGTTTGTACAACGACATATTTAGGCATACAATACCCGTCGTTTATTGACCTGGGGAAAAAATTAAACGTGTCTAGTTTATAACTATGTTCAGCAAGGGCCATAGGGTTGTATGTCCTAGAGGGGTAATGAGGAGGAGGGCGGCGGCAAATGTAGTTATTTTTGTCTAGATTAAAGCGACGATGCAATTAATTAAACAAACATTTCAGCCTGTTGATTTTATGACCAAGTTCCAAGGGTTGAAGTCCAGCGATCGCAGAAAGTTCTGTTTCTGATTCAGTACGAGTGTACTTATTGTTAATAAAACATGGAAACTTTTTTGTACCTTTTCGATTACATTAACGTTAAATGCTGTAAAGGGTCTCATCCTATATCAGCGTACTCAAGAAATGATCTAACAAATGTTTTATACGATGCTGGCTTGACTGTGGATGATGCATATTTCAGGTTCTCTCTTATGTAGCAAAGCTTATTTAATGCAAGAAGTCTGAGATGCGTAATGCGGGAGTTCCATCGTATGTCTTTTGTGATAATGACTCCAAGTTATTTATATGAGGTAACTTGCAGCAAAAGAGTGATCGCGCACATTGTGGAAAAAAGAGAAGTCGCTTTTTCCCGTGGTATACCTATATATACACATTTATTGAGTTCTAAAGACACTCGACACTCCTCGCATCCCTTATTCCCTTTATTTAAACCAGCACTGAGATTTTCTTGACCTGCGATTTATCTTACTTCAGTGCACGTAACAATATCATGACCAAAGAGGCGTGAAATCACAGGTATTTCATGCGCAATGTCGTTGACATAAAATAGAAATCAGTAAAAACGCGAGCCCCGATCCTTGGGGAACTTCCGAGTATACAACAGACTGGGATGGTTTTCAGCCATTTAATTCAACATATTGACGTCGGTTGCTAAAGGGTTCTTCGAGCCATTATATTATACTTTTCATTTACTAAGGCCAGTGACTTTCGACGTCCATGTTAAAAGTATTTTCAACTATCTATTTAAATGACGTCATAATAATAGTCGAAACCACTTCCTAAAGACGTGAAACTATTTTAAAACTTTTTTTGACGTCCTCTTGTCAAAATAAATATCTATTTTTTGTCATTTTGGCGTTTAAAACGTTTTTTACTTGGACAGCTTTGGAGCTTCGGAGTCCGGACTCGGAAAGAGATCGAAATTGGTTGTCGAACAAATACAATCTTGGGGCTCAGCACGCATTTTTCGGAAACAAATATCAGTGCAGTCGACTGCTGTTTTTAGGGCCTTTCAAGTAAAAGGGGAATGGAAAAACAAAACAAAAAACTTCCCAATGTGCATTAGCTATTAGGCTGCACTTAACGTTTGCTTGATTGTGCTAAACTTTACAGAATGCGGCACCCTTTCTTTTCATTATATATTTCACTTCTTTTATATACAGTGTATTCCACGTAACTTGAACCAAGCTTTAAAAATAATTTGGTGCATTTTGGGAAGACGAAACCAAACGAGTAAGTTTGTTCATTGCTTGGAGAAATTCAGGCTATTTTTTGTTATTGGCCCAATTAACTAATCAATAAAGATTAATTAATATACTTTTGAAATATTCAATGTACAGCAAAAGTTCCAAGGGCAAAGTTGTAGAGCGTCCTCAGAAACATCCAAATCAGTGGTTTTTATTAAGAAACTTCTAATACGGTTTGTTTTTCAGGGCTTGAAATAAAAAATGCCACAATTATGAAGAAAAAACGCGAATTTGTCAATAGCGTTTAGTCAAGTTTCTATTCAGCATGCAGGCCTAGTTTATTTAGGCCACGGCTGAGAGCGCTGCAATACAAGGTGCACATGCGCAAAGTCAAACGTTTTTGTTTTTTTCATAATTCGAAAACGTTTTTGAAGCCCATAAAAATAACGTCTTAAGGTTTCTTGACAAAAACCACTGAATTAGATGTTTCTGAGGACGCACTACATCTTTGTCATTGGAATTTTGTGCTCTAAATTGAACATTTCAAAAGTTGATTAATTAATCTTAATTGGGCAAAATACAAAAATACTCTGACTTGCTCCCAACAATGAACAAATTTATTCGTTTGGTATCGTCTTTCTAAAATGCACCAAAATATTTTTAAAACTTGGCTCAAATTGGGTGGAATACCATTTAGACAAAGGAGCTGAATCTCATGTCATAAACTTTGCACTTGATTAAATGACATTTGCTGTCAGAAAAGTTTGAGTATTTTGTACAACCGCGGCGCAGATTGCAATATGAGAATGTTTAGCTCGGTGCGTTAGAATATCTGTTGTTCTTTCGCACCGCTCAAGAAACATCAAGGAGGCAGTGTTTGCATCAAGGAGGTTATAAGTACTAGGATGGGGAACATTGCAATATGTGTGATGCCTAGTCATAAAAATGTTTAAACGATGTTGTGCCCAACGTGACCCCAGATCTCACTGGCTATTGGTGCGCGTGACATGTCACGTGCGAGATGGATGGTTGATTGTAGTAGGATTCCTTGCAGGCTTGCGCGCGCTCCGTCCGGTAGGTTTTATCAGATCCAAGGCTAGACGTGAAGCAAGCAGCTACGTCCGGCAGGTCACGTGCTGGGCCGATAAGTGAGAAGGGTAAGGAGGAAAATGAGAAAAAGGCGAGGCGTCACGGGAGCTTGGCTTGTGGAGGCTACACGGCTGACGTCATGCCCCCTCCTACCCTTCTAATCTTCTTGGTTTGCATTCACAACATTTTGTTTAATATCCGGATCGTTTCGTACTTAACCCACTCGTTATATACGAACCAAAAGGAAATTTTAAACTAAACTGCGAATTCACAACACCCGGATGAAAGCAAGGCGAGAGCGATATGCAAAGCGAGACTTCAACCATACGAAGACGCGCTCGCGCTGCAGTGGAGGCACGGAGGCACAAAGAGCGCGCCAAACTTTCTCACATTGTTACACTACATTTGTTACGCGCAGTAGAGAAACATCCAGCTCGGTTTTGTTGTGGATTCAAACATTCAAAAACGCGTGCCGACTTGACGTGCGAGAGATCCGAACGTCGCCGCCGGTCATGTCACGTTCGAAAGAATCAACTGTTGAGCCAGTCGAGCACACACCCGCCTAATAAAGACATTTCTTGTGCCAAGCAGGACAGACACTTCTTAGGCATGAGATAGCGTGACACATGACTCGGTCAACATAACAGCGACAACGTTATCAGACACTTAACAGAACGTAACGGCTATCGCCATATCACTGCGACGACTGCATTTGACGGTAGATGACGAAAGAATAAAGCCACTAAGTTAAAGATATAAAATAGCGCAAAAAAAGATTGAAACGAAGTAAAAAAACACTAAACTGACGTTTTACGGAAATGACGTCACATAGGTCAAAATAATTGAGAAATATATTGACAGTGGACGTTGAAATAGTCACTACCTTTAGTAAAACAAAGTACGTCAGTTTGGCTAGGAACTTAGGGTGTGGAACTTTATCAAACGCTTTAGTGAAATCCCCAAATAAAACGGCCACCTGATCTTATTCTTAAGTGATCGCGGAAATTCACGAATGGTTTCAACAAGTTGCGTTGTTGTTGATAATCTCCGCCGGAAACGGTGCTGATTCGGGTTAAAAATGAAACTACTCTCAAGGATCTCCGAAATGTGTTTACAGATAATATGCTCCAAGATTTAGGAACAGGGATTTAATAATAAAATGGGGCGGAAGCTCGATGAAGATTTGTCCCAGCCCGACTCATGGATAGGAATGACCTTGCCACACTCCCAACTCGAGGGAACACTTGAGTTGGAAAACTATTTTTCAAACAGCAAAAGTAAATAATGTTAGCACTATTCAGGATACCGAACGAGAAAGCAAATGAAATATTGTGTGCACCCGTATATTTCTTCACACACAAATTAAGTAAAGCTTCGAAATCTCATTCACAAGGTGAAATATCAGTTACAGGCTCGCTGATACTTGCGGCGACATTTGGTGTAGTCCCATTATCAATCGAGAACACGGACGAAAAGTAGTCGTTGAAATGGTAAGCGACTGCGAGGTCATCGTCAACCACGATATCAGAAAAATCGAGCGATTAGATGCATGGACCCTCTTAATTGGAGCAATGAATATTCAGAATCTCGACGGATCAGTTTTTAAAAGAATTCTGCAGCGCTACGTTTTGGAAAGTTTCTTTCGCGTTTCTTATCACTTCAGAGTTTATCCCGTAGCTCTGACAAACCAGCCCCGTCTTTCTTAGCCGCTTAATATTCCTCTGAAGAACCAGGATGTCACGATTAATCCAAGGGTAACGCTCCTCTATTTTTTTCTTCTTTTTTGCTATGAGTGGCTATGATAATCCCCACTTTTGCTATGATAATTCCCAGATTTAATGCCACATTAATATCAACGGGTTTAATTGCTCTTCATAACGATGGTAAGTTGGATCCAATGTGAAAATAAGGGCAACGTGTAGGGACTTTTGTTGAGTGCACACCATGTAATATGATCGTGACGTGTGAAGTGTTTCTTGCTTTTTTTCGAACAATAAAGTTCAATTTTGAGTAGAGCTGCTGTCCTGTCACAAGCGTTGTTTTTGTGGTCCTCGTTTTTGGTAGATGTTACTTTTATTATGTTAAACTCTAAGCATCTCAGTCCAGATTAACACCCTGATTAAATTTGCCATGGTCATAAGCCTTTTATGGACCCCCAGATGAAGTGTGCTTGATTGCGGCCCAGGCCATTGTTTCGCTAGATTGCTGACTTCTTCGAAGTGTTCACAATGCTGGCCATCGTTGAGAAGAATGCGAACGGAAGCCTCCAGCCCCTGTGGCTGTTGGCATTGGATTTGGCTATTCCAGCATCTCCCCTTCTTCGTCTTCCTTGGAATCTAGGTATGAGCTATCAGCAGTTCTCTGGTAATCGAAGAAGCATACATTATTTTTATTGCTAGATCGACCTGTGCAGAGATTTAAGACGACACACCTTAGATAATAAAAAATAAAAAAACGCTTTACCCGTGTCCTGGCACCAAGATTAATCAAGTATAATAGCCATTGGATAACGCGTGGCGCGGGGCGAGCAGCAACGGCAGATGAAAAGTTGCAACACGCAAATAAAGGAATAAAAAAAATAGCAAGCAGTGGAAAGGAACGGCGAGCCCACAAAATTGGAGCTGCTTATGATGAATCTTCCTATTTAAATTTGGAAGCAACTCGCTCATTATTCTGTCGTTGGATGGCGCATTTTGTGCTACTGCCGAGGAACGCGTGCTTGCTTTTGGGGTTTAGCCTACACACTTAATACCTCCTCGCTTTCGTTTTTTTAAATTTAGAGTCTTGCGCATTTAGTTTGGGGTTGTACATTTGTTTTGTTGTTGTTGCTATCATTCAGTTACTCAGAGCGGAATGCAATAAAATGTCTTTTTTTCTCCAAAGCCAGAAATTAATAAACGATATTGTGCGTTCGGTGTGGCCGGCTGGGGTTTGGATTGCATTTGGTTTAGTTTGCTGATTCAAAGTTTGATGAAAAGGTTTTATTAAATTTATTATTATCTAACTTCAGTATAGAGAGTTAGTTTGGGCTTTTTTAGAATTCCCGAAAACCATTTGTTTTGCGTTTTAATCTTTAAGCTAATGTGGTGGGTTGTAGACTTGAATTGAGTATGGTGTAGGCTTGATTTTATGAAGATTCCTTCAGTTGAACTTTTGAGAATTACCGCTGAAACATTTAATTTTAATTTTAATTAGACTTGAGTACATTTTTAATTCAAGTTTGTGTGGAGATGCGTTAATTTTCTTCTTTAACATTGTGTGCCTATTTATTTGCAGAAAAACTCACACAACTTTTACGGCAATTATTACGATAATGTGTATTTTTGAAGGAAAGGATAACGTTAGTATGAGTTAAATTCACGATTAATTAGTATCCCCGTTAGGTTAACTTTAAGTGTCTCGGTTTATGTCAGGGTTTAATAAAATAGGAGGATATGAATTGTTCAATGATTTTATTTTGTTTCATTTCAACCAAACGTATAAGTGGGACGTGGTCGTAAGACTGAGGGAGCAGGCAAGGTTAGCGGTAATGTCAAAGTTGAGAGGAAACTAAGTCTGTTTAGAAAAGGATTAGTGTTCAAACGCCATGCTTCTTGATTTCAAACTCAATGAATCGGTCACTGCTGTCTCTTGGCAAACAGCTGGGGATTAGGAATGCGTCTTCGGCATATTCCTAATCCTTTCCCCTACATCTCCCGGATTTTCTTCAAGCCTGCAGTCTGATAAGTTTAAGAGACACCTGCGGTCTGTCAGGCACTTAGTGAAACGAAGTTATGCATTTGGTAAACTATTTGTCAGCCCTGGCTCATTTTTTTTTGTATTGCAAATCTACTCTTGTAATCTTTTCTCGTAATCTTTTAATGCGATACAGCTTTCTGTACTGAGGTCGAATAGGTACGAAGGTGATTGATTTTCTCACTCTGGTTGTGCACTCTCGAGAAATCGACTTTAAATATTACTGCGCCCTCGCAAGGTTTTATGCAGGTATGCAATCAGTACAGAAATTCATGTAAAGTATCACATTTGACCTCTGACCCCCCCCCCCCTCCCCCGCGGCCACCCCTACAAAACAAATTATTTTTACAGGTTATATTTGATATTGCCATAGACCAATAGTGCCCGTTTTTTTCGTGGATGTTTTCTCGGCTTAAGATTTATATATTTTCTTCCCCAATTGGTTTAAAAATAACATGGCGACAACATAATTGCCTTTGAGAAGGCGATCAAGCAGGGCGTCCTTCTAAAAGCATGCAATGGAAGCAAACTAACACATCGAAAGATGCGGATGTTCCACTGACCATATCGACACCTGCGCTTCTCGCTTCGAGACAAAACTTTGCATCGCCTTCAGTCTACATCGAGCTGCTTGTGCAAACATCTCAGGACTCCATTCGGAACACCTGGATGTCTCAAAAGACGAGCCCGGTCCGAGATTCGATTTTACAGCCGGAAGGAAAGAGTGAGGGGAGGGGCAGTGGGCCGGGAGGGGGGGAGGGAGGAGAAGCTTTTGTGGTACTGCCTAGAAAGTACAACATCTCTTTCTTTTTGTTTCTTTTTTGGGGGCAAGTTGCTGATGTCTAGGGCGACTGCGTTATAGATCGCGCATAGAAGCGTCCACGAATTTCTTTCGGAACTTCTGCAACGAACTTCTTATGGAGATGTGGCGGCTTTTGAACATGAATGGAATGGACTACACTCGGTGCATTTGCAGAAACGTGAGATCTTGTCTACAGAATCAATTCTGGACTTCTATCTAGTGTTTAGAATGAAGCTTGCTTAGTTTTGTCACCAGTTGTATAACTTTTTTTTGCTGCTGTTGTTAAAGGTATTATTAGGTTGGTGGAGGCAAACCCGGAGAGACTTGGAGATGAGCCGCTGTTGAATACCCGTTTGCTACTTGTTCGAGGGCATACCAAGATTGAATTCGGTTTTATGTAGCGCAGTGAACAACAACCAAAGCATGCTAAACAGACAAAACTCGAGGTGTGTTGACTTTGCGTAAATGATGCTGAGTGTCTGACTGACGTTCTTGCGAATTAGGCGGAGTAGTCGATCGTAGTTATGTGCGATTGGCTTATTCGCGCCTTGTTCGCGATAAACTTTATATTGTGTGGAGTCAAAACACGACCACCGACTCTGACGGTGCTGAGGCTTGAACTGCCGCGCGAGCCTCCAGCCCTCGAGGCGTCCCCTGTAAGCCATCTTCATTATCTTCTCCGATTCCCCAATTTACATTTCAAAGTCAAAGCCATCCAGAGGGGCATAAAATGTTCTAATGTCGCCGCTCTATAGCACGATTCATATGGTGCGATTTTGCTCGCAAATTCGCTGCGGTGACGTCGCGCACTGCAGCTTCCCCCATACTTCTATTTGTGCCGCACGAGTAACGTCGCAACTTCGAAATCGCAAGTAAAATCGCACCATGTGAATAAAGCTTAATGGCGGCGATCGGAGAACGATCTTGCCTAAACAAGCACACCAAACTTCGTAAATCGCCGCCGACATAAAAGAAAAACAATTCGGTAGAATGAGTTCCCCTCTTTCTGCCCTGCGGTCTCCAAGACGTTCGCTTTTCTTGGTGGGGAGAAGCTCTGCTGTGTCGCCTTAGAGTGGAAAGGATCAACGATTCGGACTTGAAAGCATCGAAACATTCTTCATCGAAGAAGCAAGGAAAAACGTCTCATCTGTATCTTTATCCCTGACAAGACGTGAAATCGAATTTATCAGGCCAGAGTAGGGAAAAAAAGAAAATTGATAAAGTTGGGCAGTCAAAGTACGGTGACTCTGTCCTTATCAGCGCTCCGCGATTGTAACCTTTTCTCCTTCAGCCCTCCCCCGTTCTCTTTAAAGCGTGAAATTCGCGCCCGCAAATAAACATTCGTGGTTGCAAATTGAAACAGTGTGTTTTTCCGTGAAAGTCCTTCGTGTTTTAATCACTTTCTGTTTCAGTAGCCATTAGAGCATTCAAGTTTGGCTTTGGACAGGGTGGCTAGAATGACTCCTGAGATTATCTTTTGGTGCGGTATTGTTATTCCTTTTACAAACATTCTTATCAACCATAACTTGCTCTAGAATCAACGACCGGAGTAATGTTTTCATCTTCGAATGGCATATATGAACTTGAAATCTATTGTACACTTAAGTAACTTTTAATCAAAATTGTAAATAAACTGACGTAAAAAAGGTTAAACAGATCGACGGTGTGTAACATACGGAGGTAGTCAAGGTTCTTATCAAGGGTTTGAAAAAAAAAAAACTCTTCTGTTTGTTTTCGCATTTTTTATTTGTTTGTTTTTTGTATGTTTTGTCTTCAAGGTTTTTTTAAGTAACCGTATATATATTATTGTATTGTAGGAACAAACGGGCATTATTTATTTGCGCAAAACCCTAGATATTATTCGCACTAAGCGAGAAGTGTGACGCAATGATCGTTGGTTTCTACTCACGAAAAATCGTCTCGCCTCTCTGTCGTTTTAAATTAACCGGTTTCCCAACGATCGTTCATTTGCACAAGTTGTCGGAGTGCCGACCTCCCCGGAAAGAAGCATCGGGTGGAAACGAGGCTCTGCTCGTGCTGAGGGGGAGGGGAATGCCGCTTGGGCCTACTAATCCCTTTCGATCCTTTGTCGAGGGGCCCGTACCTAATTGTTCACCGGTCCTCTGGCCGCGGCTTCGATCGAACCGTGGCGTGGACGCTGCGACGTTCTCTCCGTCCGTGGGTAAATCGGATTCCCGGTTGCTTTTCTCCCGAGTAGACGCGAGGCGCCGAGAAAACCAGGACTTGGGGAGTTCAGGGACTGCCCGGATGATGGCGACCTGCTCGTCCACCATTCTATTATACATAGTGGGTTGTGTTTTTAGGATGCAAATATAAAGTATTCCCCCAACCCTCCCCCCCCCAAAAAACAAAAAAAAGAGTTGTTTTCATTTTTTTTTCAATTTACAAAATGGATTGCACATGTCGAACGTTCATACTCCGCCCCAATGTAGCGCCAGCGTTCCCAACCATACAGTTATATTGTACGCAAGAGGTTTAACTGGCGGTAGTGCCCATGCGACTTCCGGGATGCTAGCTGAAGCAGACGGCAACGAGTCTACTTTTTGCGGTGGTCCTGAGCATTCCTATGAAAAAAACGCGCGTACATTTGGACTCTTCGCCCGAAAATAACACGGATAACTATTGTTATTTGGGTCGTACAGAATAGTATGTGCCTTTATTAACATTGTAAAGGTGTAATTGTTTTAGTTACAGCATTCTTTTTGACCAGTGAACGATGTTAGATTTCGCTAAATTTCAGGCTTCAACCTTTGTTCCGTAGCAGGTATGTAAAAACTAGCGACGATTTTAAGCAAAATAACGATCGAAAGGAACGTAGAGTGTTTTCGAGGTTCGGCAGCATTCCGGTGGTGCTTATATATTCTTAATAAGCCCGTCCTTTCAGTACATAAAAAGGACCCCGTCGTGCATCTTTACGATCGGTTAAAACATTTAAAACGTAAATAACAATGTGTGTGCGTAACTAAAACTTGTCTTTTTTATTTTTTTCTTAGGCCGGGCAGCTTTTTTCGGGCACATGTTCTCCGGCTTGTCCCCATTTCAAAGATTCTGAGCGTGCAGGGTGACGTCTTGAACACAAAACAAGCATATCTTCGCACAAATTCGTGAGCAGAAAGAATAAAGTTGTACTAATGTATTGTAAATCAAACTATATTACGTGGCATTCAATCCATTTTGATCTTCTGCATGCGCAACGAGTTACTGATCCAGTGTTACTGCATAGTTCTTGATGTTTCTTTTGGTTTTCCGGATGTCCTTTGCCCCTTTGACACGAATATTCCCCATGCTGGAAAGCGCCGACACCGTGTATGCGCTAACAGTGTCCGACAGTGCACATAAATTATGTACGAATCCGTTTTCGCACTGTTTTTAATGCCATTAATATTAAAGAAAAACGCCGTAATTGCCCAATTATTTCGTCTGCTTTACAGACATGTTCCAATCTACCTAGTATGTACGAATTATTCGTGATATTTGCTCTTATAATCAAGTCAAGGGAAAAAATGCACTCGCTTTTTCCTATAAAAATGCATTACCGGAAGTCAATTTCCGACTGGATGCTGTCTGCTTCAATTTGCCACAGCACACTAGCGCCAGTTGGACCCCTAGCTTACATTGTAATAACTCTATGGTCCCAACCAGATGCAACATTTTTAGAACGTACCCTTTTCGATGTTAAATTGTGGATAATGGGACTTTTGAATGGTGAAATGATGGCCGATAAAACCCACGAACACATGACTGAATGAAGCAAAGTACCGATAACCGTCCCCATTTTGCGGTTGAAAGTTACAGAAAATCACTTAAACTTTTAAATAATATAATGGTTAGTTCTGTAAACTCTGGCCTCTGATCCGGACCCTTGGCGCTTTATTTGAGCGGAAACTGGGCGTTCTGCGATGCCTACATTATTTTGCGGTAAAAGAAAAAAAGAAAAAAAAAGAACAATACACACATTTTTTTCTTCTTGTTGTTGTTGGGTTTGGGGGGGGGAGGGGGGGGGGGGGGGGGCGTGTGTATATTTCAAAAAGACCGCTTGAAACAAAGAAAATATCACTATCGGTTTACGTTATCGGACAAAGCTAAGAATAAGAAACGAGTATGATGTAATAAATAAAAGATAATTAAATACGTATTACTATAATTAGTCCTCTATTTATTTGGCGTAGCCCATATAAAACCAATGAGATATTGAAATGTTCCGCACAATCTGTAGCTTGTCGACAAAAAATGGGTCATATCAGACATGGTTGATGAGAATCAGCTTCAAAAAAGGTTGACAAAAAACGAAATAAACACGACAGGACCGAGCTGACCGCTTTTTGAAGCTGATTTTCATCAACCATGTTTCATTATTACCAACTGCCTCTGTTAACTACTTTCTTGAGGTCATATCAGTCATATTATTGGGAAAAGAAATCCTTCTCCGTGCTAAGATCACTTAACCTAACCTATACCGTAACCCCATATTCCAAGTCATTTAAACAGTCAGTCTTGATCTCACCTCACCCTCACGGCTCACTAAAATGTTTTAACTCTGTTGAGAGATCTTCTCATGCACCAAAATAATGTCTTAAACTAAAGATTAAAGTAAAAAGCTCTGCCACTGCGCGTGGTTAACTATACCTTAACGACTCGTGACGCGAAAGACACGCGTTAGTGCATATATAAAAGCCAGAAAATTAAAAAAAAGTGTTATTGTTCCACACTAAAAATAAATTCTGCATGAATCTTACAAAATTACGCAAACCCTCCCAGTCCCATCAATATCTTTGAAGAAAAGCATGGCGCCTCTTTTTTTTGAACGACCTCATAAAAGAAAGTAAAGCAAGCTTTTACGGTACTTCCGCTTCTGATTTCTCGTCAATTTCAGAAGTAAAGGCAAGTTTTGGCATCTCTCGCTCTATGTTTAACGACCGTTGAACGCCGCCATGTGCGGCAACAATGGGCGTCGCTCGTCGATGGCCCGGTTTCGAGCCGACGCGTGTCGGCTTCTTATCTTCTTGCAACAGAGCCCGTTGCGAGACTCAGGGGAGACGTCGCAGCGCGCTTTGTTTTAACCGAAGCTAACTTTTAATTTGACCGCCGGGAGCTCATTGCAGCGTGTGAGATTCAGCTGTTCTCACCCGTCAGATAAAAGTTATTAATCTTAATGTAAAACCAAAACAATGAAGGGTATGACGTCATTAGATTGCACTCAACTGGCAAAAGGAACACTGATTTATATATATATATATATATATATATATATATATATATATATATATATATATATATATATATATATATATATAACTATCAGCTTTTTTTTTTGCTTCGCCTGAATAAATACTATACCAAAAGATATATCTGCTGATTGTAGTATACGTCCGTGCTGTTGCAGAGATAAGGGTCCATATAAGTTAGCTTTGTTAGCCACCTCAATTCTTGGCATAGGAACGGAACGGTCACGTTCGCTCCTTAGACCTTAGGATAATATTAATTTCCAGCTTAACACTGTTTGCACTTGCGTTAAAGCCAAAGTGAGGCAATGTACGAACATGTGATGCCATGAGTATAACGCTTCAGTTTCGGTAAATAAGTTTGAAGACGAAAGATGTGTTCTCTACTTCGCCAAGTTCTGTGACAAGGCGTTTAAGATTAGAACAGAATGCGGATAATACATTTTGTTGTACTTAAGTGCAAGATCGATGCTCGGGTTATGTTGGGTTTACTCTCTGCTTGGCGATTATTCGGTTTGGGGCAAGTGCGCATTGTCAACAGTACTTAGCTAAACAAGGGGGTCATTTCACAGTCCCATTAAATAACCGAAGACGTAATAATTCTTACTAGCTATTGTGTTTCCGCTGAAAAAAGTTTTATAATACAAACAGGATGTTTCTGTTTACGTGTAACATATTAAAAAGAAGAGTAGGTGACCCTGACATGGGTGCAGTCTTTACTGTATTTAAAGGCAGACGTACATTTTGCTTTTTCCACTTTTGCTCGCCTCCTCCTTTCCTATATCCTTTCCAATTTTTATATTGGAAAGGATATAGGAGAGGGGAGCCTAGGAGAGGGGAGCGTTAAGAGGATTATCTTCCCCGGAGAAAACCGAGGTTGTACGTCGATCTTTAAAGGGCTTGGATGACGCTATACGGGCCATATTCATCACGATCAATGGGCTAATTAACTAAAATTGCCTAATTATCTCTTTGCGTATTAGTTTTATGAGTCATGTTCTAATTGCAGCTCTAAAACAATTAACTAATAATGGATACACAAATTTATACAAACTCCGAAAGGCATTGATCATTGAGATATTTAGCAAAACGTTTTTGAATGTTTGTCGGAAATTTAAAAAGTGCGCGAACTGAGCGCGCCTTATTATTAAGGTCCAAGAGTTACGTTCCCGTGCCGGTCACTCTTCTTTATTTCATCAGCACGTGGTTTATGGAAGCGTCAACCGGACACTGCCTAGATAACGACAAAGTGCCAGTCATAGTGAAAACAAAAAAGAGAAAACCCTTGAGGTGCCATAAAATGGGACAAGACAACATATTTGCTGTCCCTAGTACTCAAGGTTTTTTCTTTTTTTTTCTTACCATTTTTGTTTACGAGCTCGCATGCGCAGAAACCCTGATTTGAAAGTGGCAGTTACTCTTATTCGCATCATTTAGGCCGCCCTACCCTAAATAATCAGCGCACTTCTGTGCCGCACTTTTGGAACAGCCGACAAACATGCGAAAACTTGCGGATGATTATCTCAAAGTCCGTTGCCTTTTCGCAAATTGTATTCATTAGTCTAGTCATTAATGGTGTTTGGCTTCAAAACTACAATTGAAACATGACTCATTAAAGCAATAGCTTAATAAGTTTATTACGAAATTTTAGTTAGTTAGCCGGCGGATCATAAGTTAGTATTGCCCTGTCTTACGTCCGCCAAGCCCGTTAAACACGCAGTGAAGTCAGCAGCCATGTAATGGTCAGTACCCTTTTTAAGTATGTTACAAGTAAAAAGAAACACCATGTCTATTTATAGCTTCATGAAGTATTTCGGTCATATCGGTAACTATATATAAAAAAACTCGTATTAGCCGGGAAAAAAATAATTATACGACATATATTAAAATAACACACAAAAGTGAAAACCGAGTTGGCTTCCTCACGTAACGAAAAAAATAATAATACAACAACGTGCAGTAATTTGCTCAAGGAAAAGTAAAATACAATTTTAGCAGTGTTTGGAAGCAAAGAAACAACAGCAACATAAAACTATACTACCCATTAGGTGTGCGTGGTCTGACCACCATCATGCCTGCATATCAGCTAGACGCACAACTTTCACTTTGGTTCCGGCGGCCGTGTCCTAATCTATTTACAAGTGTGTTCAATATCTGCGGCTGGCAACCGCAGCCAGTGTGGCTTTGTAACGATCTAGAACGGTGGCGTTTCCAGTTTGTTTCTTTTTCCTATACTTCTTGTTTGTGTAGTCTGACATGCTAACCGAATATATTTTTCTCTGTTATTTGTCTTCCACAAGCCATTTCTTCTGAACATAGTAATTTTGTAATCGAATCTTGGGAAGACAAATCTTTAAAAATAAGCAAGCGTTTCTGGCGGTTTTAGGCGGTAACTAAAAAGGAGGTTATTTATTGCCTCTCTCAAGAAACGAATATATTTACATTTGAAGCGTGTAACAAGAAAAAAAAAATACATGGTGTCTTTGGCAGCGCTATGGTTCGCTCCCGCGTTGAAATAAGTTGTTTTTCTTTACATTTCATATCAGTCCGCGACTAAGCAATCCAGAAAAATAAACGGGGTTACAGCTAGAAGGATTATCGTAATGTTAACATTTTTTTGTATTATGCACAAATGTCTCGTTGTTTTTGAGGACGTTTCGAAGACATGATATGACAATAACTTGAGCATGTGACGTCTGTTATCAGATGTGAAATTTGCATGCTTTACCTCATCTTTGAGTTTGAGTTTAAGAAATGCAGCTGAAAGAGATGAGGAAATGAGAGCGTTCTGCGTCGCTTGAGTTCCGAGTTTTGATTGAAAAACTTGGTGGGTGGACGCAAAGGTCGCTGCCTTTGTTTCTACCCACGGTCTTCCTTTGGTTAGAGCTAGCAAGAGCGTCGCCTGCTCCTCGCACATGATTCAACTGCATAATCCAACGTGCATGATTCAAGATGGTAACAAGGAAGTGCGTGTGTGGAAGCTGCTCCGAAACAAATTGCTGGTAAGCGTCAGTTCCTCGCGTGTTCGGGTGGCTGCAAGGCGAAATTCCTCCGCGATTGTATTAGAGTATGCCTTGAGGAATATACCGTTTTCATGGCCTCAGGAAAGAGCTCGTACAAATTCAACGCCTGCACCCGCCGGCACCGCAGTGACGATAAGCCTAATCGTGAAGAAAGGTTGGACGTGTCGGGATCAAAAACGGACAACAAATCAGCCTGTGAAACCAGCATGAAATTATACACCTCACGCGCGCCGAAGAACCTGAAATCTGTACTGGAAAAGATGAACGTCAAGTTAGAGGTGCTTACCGCCGAGAATGAAGTACCTAAGAGCGGATAATAACCATCTACGTTCCGAAGTCACCGAGTTACGGAGGCAACTTGCCAAGCGAGGGCCTGATTTGAATCACCCGAGCCAGAGTTACAGCGCTGCCGCATCATCGGGACCGAATCAGGTCGCACACAAAACAACGAATTCGAGATTGTATGCGGAAGGTCGAACTAGAGACATCGCCAGCATGGGTCCCGTGTCGTCGAAGCAAAGTTCTGACAGCAAAGTAAGTGACGAAGACCGAGCAACGAGTAGTGTGACCATCTTCAACAGACTTTTAGGCCATTTGTGACCGAGGACGACGGCTAAACTACAGTGGGACCTCGACGACGAAAGAAGCCTTCAGTTGTAACATCGAAATCATCCAAGGTGACAATTATACCTCGTCCCCCTTTTCTAAAGTCGTTGTTTGTAACTAGATTTGGCTCCGAGACAATAGTTGATGATGTTAGTTCGTTTCTTGATCCTGTCCTACGGGGAGACTTTTAGCCGCACGAAGCTGAAAACAAAATTTCCGTCCTACTCTTCTTTGCATGTTTCGGTTGAACCATACCTTTTTGAAACCATTAATAACCCAGACATTTGTCCCGAGGGGTGTATCTTTCACCAGTTTTTCGGAAAACTTGAAATGACGCTAACGTCACTACCAAACAGTAATAATGACTAATAAAGAATTAAATGCTATTATCAGAACACTCGTGGTTTGAGGACGAAAACAGATATCTGTATGGCAACTATCGTTTCCACTAATTTTGACATGTTCTGTTTAAATGAAACTTGGCTCCTGGAAGAAATTTCCAACAGCAGTTACTTTCCAACATCATACAGTGTTTATGGAAGGGACAAAGATTACGGTGCAACCGGGAAAAAAAATTGGGGGGGGTGGGGTGGGGGGGGGGGGAGGGAGGGAGGGATGTTGACAGCCGTGCGGGATAACATTAAATCATACAGAAGGTTAGATTTGGAAACCTATGCAGAGTGCGTATCGGTTGAATTATTATCACGTGATGGGTTTAATTACCTCGTCGGAAACGATTACTTTCCTTCGCTCTCGGATTCGAGTGTGTTTGTAAAACAGCTACAAACGCTTGAACAGCAAATTGATTTTTCGAAATTTAAAGTACATATGTACGGCGATTAGAATCTACCACGAGTGAACTGGTCGACCGGTATAAGTAGTAGTGGAAATATTCAAACGGTCGTAAAAGTGTCACATCTAGTAGATTTCAATATTTTAACGGTCTAACTCAGCATGCTCATTTCAGGAACACGGCCGGGAATGTTCTTGATATTTTTTTTTCAAACTGCCCTATAGACAGTGTCACGTCAGTTAGCAATACCCTTGTGCAACCTGACGTTTTTGACCCACCCTTCATCGTATGTTTTTCTTAAGCGGTGAGGTCTCGTGACAGACAAATTTGATCAGATAGGACTAGTTTAAGGGTGGTTATTTGGGTAGATATAAGTTCCTTCGTAACAATAACTGGTCAAAGGTTCTTCATGATAATTGTGTAGATTCTGCGGCTGAATCCTTGACGAAGATAGTGAAAAATGGAATCGATGCGTTCATTGCAAAGCGATTGTCTAAGCTTTCTGAATACCAGTTTTGGTTCTCGAGAGTGTTGAAACACTACATGCGTAAAAAAGAACTCTACCATGAATTGTTTAAAAGAACCGGCATTAAGTTATGGTACATGAACTTCAGTGTTTGCAGAGCGATTGTAAAGAAACTGTTTAAACATGTCAAATACATTTATAAAAAAAATTGGTAGGAAATAACCTCTACCGTGAGCCTGATAAATTCTGGCGATTTGTCAGGAAGCGCAAGAAAGAGTCAGCAAGAAATATTTATTTACGTACTGATACGGACTACGTTGCTTCTCCTGAAAATGCAGCTAATATATTCCAAAATTACTTGCGTGAATGCTACTCGAAGAAAGAATTCAAAAGCAAGCCTTCAATCTTCGCTACTGGTTGCAACGACATTTTCGCATTTAGTGAGGTCGATATAAATGAAATTTTAGAGGATATTCAAAAATTAAACCCAAAGAAGTCAGTGGGAGATGATGCTATACCTATCTTTATTGTCAAAAGATGTACTGATCGTTTGCCCCTTTACTTATGTACATACTTAACCTATCTCTGTGAAATGGTGTTCATACATGTCTTTGGAAAACGTCAGTGGTAGTGCCAATATACAAAGCCGGTGACGCTTCTAGGGTAGAAAGTACCACCCTGTATCTTTGTTGTGTTCTTTTCCAAAGGTTTTTGAAAAAGTTTTACATGCCCGTCTTTCTTTTTACTTTTGTCGAAAAGTAAGCACCGTTTCGCATAGATTTATGAAAGGGCGTTCAGTAGAAACAAACCCTTGTTCTCTCCTGGATTACACTGTCCCATTTATTGTTACACCTGGGCAAGATGATATGGTGCATTTTGACTTATCAAAGGCCTTCGATAAGGTAAATCATGAGTGACTCTTGTATAAGCTATCTTTATACGGCGTTGTGCGTTTCGTCGCCCCTTTTAAGCTTGTTTCATAGATATCTGTCTGATGGCAAGTGTAGAAGACAAGTCATCAATAGCTTATGAGATGTATTTACTCCAACTTCGGGAGTCCCACAGAGGCCAAATTTGGGGCCGCTACTTTTTTTTATATTCACCAGTTATATAGGATTGTGCATACAACATGAGAAACTGCTCTTATTTGCGGACGATAGTAAGCTTTATCTAAGAATCCAGTTGTAAGATGATTGTGCTCTTTTGCAAGAAATAAGATGTATCACGTATCTTAAATTGGTGATCATGTAACTTTTTTCTGGTCAATACAGTTAAAACAAAAGTGCTGTCTATGTGTAGAAAACGCGAAAGAATTTCACATCAATATTTTATCGGCAATTCTACTATTGAACGTGTGGAACAAGTTCGTGACATTGGTATTTATATTGATAGTAATCGTGCCTTTTCTTATCATGTTATACAAATTGTTGCTTCTGCCTTTAGATCAATGTGCATGATATGACGTTGGACGCATAATTTTTCAAATCTAGTGTGCTTAGTGCGATTGTTTTGTTCCCTAGTACGAGTGAAACTTGAGTTTTGTAGTTCAGTCTGGAATTCGTTGACAATGACCGACGCTGCATAGATAGGAAGAGTTCAGAAGCGATTTATACAACTTGTTTACGATATATATTTTGATGGGAATTGTTATTATGATCACGAATACATTCTTAGAGAACTTTCATTACAGAACCTTTCAAAAAGAAGAAATGCTCCTGACATTATATTTTACACAAATTGGTTCGCAGCCAAATAGATAGCGATCTTGTGTCGTCTTTAATCTTTCATGTACCGCCCCGTGTCGTTAGAAACTCCAATGGGTTTTAGACATCTAGCCAAACAAGACTGTCCCCTTTGGCTTGAATGCAAATTTGTTTAAATGAATCCTCTGCTCATGTAGACCTATTTTAAAATTTTGCTGCGGTCGAAAGACTAGTTGATATGCGTATTTTTTGTTTCTGATCTGTGAAATGTTTTATTTACCAGAGAGCGAATGTCGTTTAAGATTGTGTATACTTTTCTGAGTTTCTTTTTTTTTTTACTTTTAATGTGCCACCACACTGTAACCCTAGGTTGTTATGGGGCATGATACAAATAAAGTATTATTAATATTATTATTATTAATATTATCATTATTAAAACGTCAAACGCTCTGGGCATTATGGTTCTGCTCTCATAATCACGACAATGTATTAATCAAGTGTCGGCAAGATTTTGGTCTGATATTAACAAAAATTTACCACATATTCATAATATCGTAAGTGAATGCGTCACTGTCTAGCATAAACAACAAATGAAAAAATACATATTATTCGCGAAACAGTAGCGTTAGTTATTAACGTTCTTATTATAATCAATATCATCGAGCAGAAAAAAAGACATTAGTTTATAAATATATGCCCGCTCTCTGACATCAACACTCAATGAATAATCGTTCGTTTAACGCAGCTAATCCTTTTCTGACAAAAGAGCTTCGCTTCTCTGGGAACGCGCCCAAATTGTTGACGAAATCGGGGCGTTCCGGTTCGCGTGCTTCTAAATATTTATCGATTTGTAGCCCGCGCTCGGAGAGTGAAGTTTTAAACGCATCTAGCCGTACTTCGATCGCCTCCGCCTGGTTAAAGGCAGATAGTGATTGTACCGGTCCGTGTGTGCGGAGAGCTGTTTAACTCGTGCAAGGTTTCGAAAATGAGCTGAACCACTCGATGATTGAGTTTTACTCGGGGACAACTTTTTTTTTGTCAATGCAGTCAAATGCCCTCTCTCATTTTTAGCGCTGATTAAAGCTGAACACTCTCTCTCCTCTTCTCCTCGATATTGCCAATAATAGTTGTCCCAGAGTATAGAATTATTGTAATCCTGCCTCCAACAGGCGTCCATGGTTTTTGTTTGTTAAATTATTATTTCGTCTTGCAGACGTTTCTACGTAAATTGTTAAAACCTTACTAAAAATAGAAAAAAACAAAGATTGCGTGTTAAAACAATGAAAACAACCTGGGACTTAAAACTGCATCTGGGGCAGCACAATAATAAGATTATTTTCAGATATACTATTAGTGGTTAGGATCCCCATGGAAAAGCCAAATAAGTTTAAATAAGAAGTCTCTATAGTCCCGATATCTTGCAAAAATAGATGTCAAATAAATTTGATTTGATTTAATTTGATTCGATTTTCATCAAATCTTAAAGCAGACGAAAATTTTATATTTTCCAGTGGTTGGGGCTGTCTCTGCTGTAAAATTGCAATTTAGTGATTGATGTACAACCGCTAAATCTTAATTTTCTAACAATATAGCAGTGATCACGGTAACGCGAACCGGCAAAAACATATAAAATCGCCACGAGTGAAAACTTCAGCTCGTGATTTCTTATTCAGGAAAATTAACTTTTACGTCACGGGCTGCGGAGTACTTGTCCGTTCACGCAATCTGCTACCAGTTCTCATTCGGTCGGTCATTACTTCGACTCAATGCAAACGTTACCAGAATCTAGTACTTGATGAAAACTGTAATAAACTGTAAAAAATGTTGTTGTGCCAATTTTTAATCTTGTCGGTGGCTTTCTCTCGGTAACATTTTGAAAATAGTGAGCTATCTGTTGGTTGGTTACGTTGGCTTTTCCTCATTTAAAGCCATTGGGTGAAGTATCCTTGCGTGTAAAATGGTGTCGATGGTTTCTTTTTGGTGCCTTATGAGGGCGCACTTTTCGAAAGTGTATGAACATACGTAAAATATCCTGGTGACGCTAGCATGACGGACACTGTTTTTTCGTCGTAGAGGTGCTCATTCTGGACGTTATTGGTTTACTTCCTTTCCAGTGGTGCTTCAGAAGTTCACGGCCAACGTGTACGATGTCTACGTCATTCGAGGAAACTCTGCCCTGCTCCGCTGTTATGTGCCTCCCGCTGTGAAGGACTACGTCAGAGTGACGTCATGGGTACGGGACGACGGCGTTACGGTGGGAACCCTGGGAAGCACGGGTGAGTTTTTTGCAGCTTAATATTTCCATTGGTTAAGAGTACGACGTGATTTAACAACACACTGTTGTTTTAAAACCGAGTTAGCCGCCTCGGTGGATCCCAGACAAAGCGCCGGCCTACGGATGCCCACGTGGCAGGTTCGAATCCCGGCCGAGGTGCCCGCAATCTGGCGGAGGCTTATTGTGGAGAAGGCGCCGTGAAACCTAGTTTTCGGCTGCAGGTCAAGAGATCCCCAGGTGGTCGAAATTAGCCCTGAGTCCTACTCTGGGGCGTGCAAGACGTCCGTCGTTGGTTTGGCACGTAAAAACTCCTAAATCTAATTTTACAAAATTGAGTTAAGGGCAGGAATAGAGCTTGTTGTTATATACTTCGTATTGGTCACCTTGATCTTGTGTAGAAAGAGGAATAATTAAAGGAGAAAAGAAATCATTTGAGTATCAAAGTGCTTTAGTGAAGAAACTTTCTATTTTTTAAGCTTCCTTTTCTCTTCAGAGGTCGTATCAGTAAACGAATCGCTATATACATACTAAAAACATATTCTGTACGATAAATAAATAAAATTCTAATCATTTTTAAAACATCATCGGCTTACCAAATTGCTACACACACCACATTTTTGACAAAACGCGCCGAAAACCAAACTATGAGTCAACTGGTTGTTGTACACCGCAGATATTATTTTTTTAGTATCGATGGTAATGGACGGGGAGTTGACACACTGGTCCGCCTGGTCTTCAATGGCCAGTGCATCGAGCATCTCACTAGCAAAAGGATTCTTATTTGTTGCAAGCATTGCGATGTTCTGAAACGTTCCAATGCATTCGCACGTTCTGCAATGCGCTGACAAATGTTCCTGCTGACGTGCCCTTCCAAGACGCTGCGCGCTCCCTGGTTCTGTCAATAATGCGTCTGCATCTTTGGTCGATATAGTACTTGCCGCAGGACGGGGAATTTGATAGACGACACCCGTCTTGTGTGGAACATATTTTGTTCGGTGGGCGGTTTCACGTGTTGTCACATGGACATTTTCGTTCTTAGCCTTTCTGCGAATGGTATACGCTTTGTTTGGCGCATATGTAACGACGTCAACGTCAAGTCGTTACATCTGCGTCCTTCGAAGTTTCAGTGAGGCTTAACGAAGTCCTTCGTACAAAGATAGCTGGTCGCGGTGGACCACAACGGCCCGCGATCGATCGTTGCGACGTATGCGATAGACCACATATCAGTGAGACGTTTGAAGACGGTGAAAGGTCCGTTCCAGTGACGTTGTAGTTTCGGAAACAGCCCTCTTCTTTGAATCCGGTTGTAGAGCCACACTTTGTCACCTGGCAAGAACGGGCGTGTTGTTGACATGCGCGTCGTGCTGTCTCTTCATGCGAGTCAGACCGCTTGCTAAACGCTGCCGAGCAAATGCGTGCATCTATTCGAGGTTTGTTCTCAATTCACCTACGTAAGACACAGGATCTGTGGCCGGTTCCGGTGCTCGTGTGATGGCTACCTCACAAGGGATGCGAAAGTCATGACCGAGGAGCGTTCGGGCAGGCGTGTAGCCAGTAACCTCACGAGCAGCTGTGTGGTATGCAGACAAAATTAAAAGCACGATGCTATCCCAGCCATCTTGACGATAATGCACGAACATGGATAGATGTTGTAGAATGGTGCGCTTTATCCTCTCCACCAAGCCGTTTGACTGCGGGTGGAGAGGCGTCGTTCTTTTCTTTGTGATGTTGAAAATTTCGCAAACTTCTTTGAACACTCGAAATTCGAAATCCTTCTTTGGTCCGAGTGGATGCTCAGGGAGATTCCATACCGGGTAATCCAGTTCTTCACCAGAGCGCCGACGATCTCGGAGGCGGTTTGGTTTGGAATAGGAATGACTTCCTGTCACTTGGTGAAATTGTCAACAATGACTAGAAGGAACCTGTTGCCAAACTTAGATCGAGGGAACGGCCCCAGTACATCAATGCCAACGCGTTCAAAAGGTGCCCCGTCACATGTTCTTGAAGTGGTGCTCGTTGTTTTACGTGAGGCCCTTTACGCGAGGCACACATGTCACATTGACGGCACCATTGCTTCACGTCACTATGGCACTGCAGCCAGTAGAAGCGTTGCCGAATCTTTTAACCTTGCAGTTCACGCCGAAGTGCCTTCCTTCAGGGCTAGTGTGCAGCTGATGAAATACTTGGAAGCAAAACCTTCGTGGCAGCACCAGCTGCCAGATAGCAGAGTTACCGGCAGCGGACTCCCAGCGTCGGTAAAAAACACTGTCCCGCAGAAACAAGGAGTCCCATTGCGCCAAGTAACTCTTGAGGGCCGGCGACAACCTGGACACTTCATTAGTTGGGGGCTTGCTATTCTGTCTCTTCCATCTGACGAATGGGCTGATATCCAGGTCGTCAAGTTGAGCATCAGAAAGGCTTTCCGACGTCCACTCTTGATTGTCGCAGGGGAGGTTGTTCAGTGCGTTGAGCGAGTCGAAGCTGCGTTTTGCAATTCTCAAGCACTGCTTGCACTTTGCACTGCATGGGCGACGGGAGAGACCATCGGCATTGGTGTGAAGTGAGCCGGCACGATGCTGGATGTCGAAGTCGTATTGATGCAGGCGTTCCAGCCAGCGGGCGACCTGACCATCAGGGGTCTTGAAACTCAGCATCCATGTCAATGATGCGTGGTCGGTACGAATAATAAACTTCCGACCCAGTAGATAATGGTGAAAATGAGTGATGGCTTTTATGATGGCCAGCAATTCACGTCGGGTGGTACAGTAATTGCGTTCGGGCTTCGTAAGGACCTTGCTGTAATAGGCAATGACGCGTTCTTGTCCGCCCTGTTCTTGCGATAACACAGCACCAACAGCTGAAGCGCTGGCATCGGTGTCGAGTATGAAGCGTGCGGTGTCCTTTGAATTCGCAAGTGTTGGCGGAGACGTGAGTGCTGTTTTGAGTGTCTCAAACGCACGCTGACATTCCGAAGACCAGACAAACCTCGCCTTTTTCTCAGTCAGGGCATACAGAGGCTTGGCAATGTGAGCGAAACTGGGGATAAATCTTCGATAGTACGATGCCAACCTAATGAAGCTTTGCACGTCCGTGGTGGATCTTGGGGTTGGCCATTCAGCTAGAGCAGAGAGCTTCCGAGGATCTGTAGAAACCCCATCTGCCGAAATGATCTGGCCGAGGTATTCTACTTGTCTTGTTAACAACGAACTATTTTTTTCGGTGTGAGCTTCAGGTTCGCGTTTTGCAGCCGTGAGAAAACCAAGTTGAGATTCGCCAGATGGGTCTGAAAATGTCTTGCTAAAGACGATGATGTCGTTGAGGTATACAAGACAAATGGTGCCTATGAGGTCGGTCAATAAGGATTCCATTAGTCTCTGAAATGTAGCCGGAGCACTGCAGAGTCCAAATGGCATGATACTGAACTAATAGGAGCCGTTACTTGTGGTGAAAGCGGTCTTCTCGCAGTCTTCTGGGCGCACTAGGACCTGCCAATATCCGCTTTTGAGGTCAAGTGTGGAGAACCACGTGCACCCGGCGAGGGCGTCCAAGATGTAGTCAGTTGGAGGAAGAGGAAAAGAGTCTTACATAGTGACGTCGTTAAGTCGTCTATAGCCTACGCAAAATCGGGTTGAACCGTCCTTTTTTCCGACTAGTGTAGCTGGTAAGGACCAGGGGTAACATGCTGATTCAATCACGCCCTGTTGTAGCATTGTCTTCGCCATGTCAACGGCGTGTGACCTCTGTGCAAGATGAATACTTCGAGGGGATTGTCGAACGGTGAGAAGCTCGTCCTGTCACGATTCAATGTGTTGCTGCCGATGTCAACCCCGTATCTGCGTCTCCCGTGCTGAAAAGGTTTGCGAACCTTTTAAGTATCTGGGAAAACCTCTCAGCGTCCAGTTTATCCAAGTCAGCAGACGCGTCTTCGTAAAGTGGTAATACGTGCGTGGCTAATTTGTTAGAGTGTACGTGCCGATACAAATACGGGCACGTGGCGTTTATTGGCAACCCTCTGTCGCAGAAAACCGTCACCGTGGCCGCACCTAAGCCAAACGAGTCGGTGTCCAGATGTTGTTGTAACGGTTATCACCCTTATAAAGCAATGATTTCGACACAGTAGCGAGCCTTTGGAAATGGACGTTTTTACACTGGATAAAATTGTGAAGTGGAACTATACCGCCTGCGTCTTTTTCTATCGCTTTTACAGCTTTAGGTTAGACAAGAAGCCGGCACCAGATGTCTTAAGACACCGCTGCTCATTACTCAGAAAAACGTCTACCAAAACCCTTTATCTTTAAAACCTACAAATCGTTTTGGTAATGCCAAATGACAAACAATCCTCAGAAAGTATCAAGACCACGCTGTATGGCGTTGTTACTTAGATAACCTTTAACTTAATATAGGCTCCTATGATACAAATTAATTCCATTAAGAGTAATAGATTATTATGAACATGATTATCACATTTTTTGACAAGAATATTTGAGTTTTGGTCTTTTCATGTTTTGCGAGAAAAGGGCTCTTTACAACCTCAGAAAACTTAAAGCTAGAAGTGGTCGCCCGCAGAAAACTTTGTATTTTTGCACACTAAACATTTTCAAGAAAAGCACAATGGTTAGGGGATTTTATGGTATCAATATATGCATTTGGCTTTTTGTTTGTTATGTTTTGTAAATTGATAAATGTGATGAACGCGCTCCTTGGGCTTCGGAATTCGCATGCCTGGCTTTAGGCTTGCTTGTGCTGCTCCCTGGCTACCCTGCTTCAGAAAGAAGCTGTAACGCAGTGGCGTCACAAGGGGGGGGGGGCGGGCCGCCCCGGGTGCAGCGCTCAGGGGGGTGTTGCGGCGGGCCACGAGAGGGGGGGGGGGAGTTGCGGCGGGCTATGCGACAGCGGGGGCGGGGAAGGGGGGGGGGTGGGGGGGGGGGGGGTGTCGCAACAGGCTACCGCCCCGGGTGCCGCTGACCCTCGTGACGCCACTGAGGTAACGCACACTCTAGTATAGAGAGTAAAATGATCGAGCACATCTATGTTACAGGTGTAGAAAGGCATAGCGAAGAATTTGGTTTTCTATCTATTGTCTGTTTAACATTCGTTCACATACGCGGCAAGTTTTTGTTATCATCACTCCAGTAACAGGTCACTTGAAAACGTATGCCGATTGTCCGATTGTCCTATATGCATGCAAAATTGGCAATTCAATGCTTCCGTTAAAGTATCCAGTAAAATGTAATTCTACAGAGAGAATAAAATAGCTTGTAAAACGCGGCAGTTATTTGCTAACGGTCGATTCTATTCTGTTCCTAAGAAGGCTCTTTCCGAGTTCGAGTTTGTTGCCATGAATTCGCAAGCAGGCTTAGCTGGAACCAACTCGCGTGCGCTCGCTTTCGAGGGTACTTTTATTTTCTGGACCCTGTTGTTATGTCTCGTTTGAAGTGTTATTGAGCTCGACTGAAACGAGCGCGAGTTCATTTGATCTCCATTTAAAACATTTATGGCGTACTAAATAATAGATAGCTCATGATGCTGATGATGCTTTTTGGGCTATTTCGTAACGTTTCGTTGTAATTATTGCTGAGCCGTTCGAAAGCGGGCAGCAATTTTCTCGCCGACGCATTTTGTTTTAAATAATAGAGTAAAACGGAATAGAGTGGAATAAAAATAAGATAAATAAAAGAGAAAGAAATAATATAAAATAATATAATATAATACCCCGTGTCCCAAATAGCGGCCAGGCTCTTGAAATCGACCGCAACAGTCAATTTCTTACCTATCGCGTTCCGATTTTGTACAGCGTTGGCCACAGGTGGTGCATATTTTCGATAAAATTCGTAAAGAGCAGAGCTTACCTGAGGAAAAGGTAAAAAAGAAAAGGTTTAACTCCTCTGGAAACGCCGCGAAGCCACCGGCTTCAAGCCATAGGGCGCCCTATGGTTTAAAGACCGGTGGCTTCGCTGCGTTTCCATAGAAGTTAAGCATTTTCTTTCTTTACTTTTTCCTCAGGTAAGTTCGCTCTTTGCTGAATTTTATCGAAAATATGCACCGCCTGTGGCCAACGCTGTACAAAATCGGAACGCGGTAGGTAAGAAACCGACTGTTGCGGTCGATTTCAGAGCCTAACACTGGTTTGGGACTACGGTATAATAAAATATAAGATGATATAACATTATATAATACAGCCTTTGGCATGAAATCAACGGAAGTGCTTGTCTTGAACGAAACGAGACTCTCCAATGACTTTGGTTTTTAAGACGAAATCTTGAGAGTGCTCCACCTTCGACCGAGTTAACGGCTTACAAAACCTATATTAGGTCCAAAATTGGAGTCTTCAGCCATGGTCTGGGACCCATATAAAAAACATGATTGATCAACTCGAAAAAATTCAAAGAAAGGCAGCGAGGTCTTTTTAGCCAAATATAGCAGTTGGACTATTTTTCGAACTGTGTTGAGAACAGTAGGTCTTCCACTACTCTGGACCCGTCGAGAAATAGCCCCACTAAAAATATGTTCATGGATTCTAATCAGTTATACAGTATTGATGCACATTCTAAATTAAAACCATGCGCTTCAAGTGAACGAATAAACGTTAAGAAATATCAATTTGAACTTCCGAAATGAAACAACGTCTTTAAATACTCGTTTTTTGTTTCTACTAGACTATCAGGAAATGGAATAATCTGCCGCATAAAATGGCAATGACTGACTGTACAGGTGAATTTGAAAAAAACTATTTTGAATGCATCTAAAATTAACCTATTTTTCACGTCTTCTATTTGCAGTATTAAGGGTCCTTAATTATTTAGACTTTTTGTCGTAAGTTGTATTTGCCAAAGGTTGTGATAAAAGTTATTTTGGTTGTAAGTTGTAATAAAATATTTAAAAAATATTGTCATTATTATTTTATCGTATGTGTGTGGTTGGGTAGAATGAGCTTGGTTTGATATGCATGTGTGTACTTGGTATCGCTTACGCCGTTCCAATGTTCTAAATAATATTGCCGCGCGGGCAGCTGGTTAAGCAGGCAGCACACCCGTGGCTGAATGTTTATTGTGCTTGGCTCCCACGCAGAGGGCCGAACTTTGATGCCTGGAAGCGGACGCATCTTCTTGTTATCTCTGTAAATGTGGCGTTCTGGTGCACTCAAGAACACTGCTGCTTCTTCGAAGGTCAGAATGTCCTACGCGAGACGAACCTTCTACGCGGATTGTTCCAGAAGCCCACGCGTGTACATAAGGGGCTCGCGTGTGGCGATTCGGAGTCAGTCTGTCCCCAGCGCTCGATCCTGCTGTCATGCCGCCATCGAAACCGGTGATGCTAGCCTTTTTCTTTTTTTGTTATGGACACAAGTTCGCCCCATTAAACGTTTAGTTTCCTCCAGTCATTCGTCGCCTCATGAAACGTCGCTTTTGAGAAAATGTATTGAAATGTTATTGTAGACCGACCTATTGAATTGCTGATAATCCTTTTTGTATACCTAGGGTAGTTTTTATTTCCCACACCTGTTAAAGCTCCCTAAAAGGGGTGAACAATACTTCTAAGCAATAAAATTATATTAAAAAATATTACATTGGGGTTGACATCACGTGTTGCTTATACCGCTGCCCATTGCACGAAGTCAAATTGTGTAGCCATATATGAGAGTATTTGGAAGTACATTGTAGTGTTTCATGAAGGTGTGTTTAGGTACCATCGGTGCAAGTTTGTTGGGCGCTTTGGTGTAGCGTCCGTGACAGCTCGAACACGATTTCAAATGCGGGACGAGAGGGAAAGAGCGTTAAAGGCATCTTTGTTCTTTCTTTACTTTTCTTGTTTGTTTCAATTCGTGACTTTAATTTTTGTTTTCTTACTTTCTTTTATTGCTCTCTTCGTGTTTTATGTCTCACTCTTCCTTTTTTAAAACTTGGTATGCACGGGGAAAGCATTTTCTGGGCGCAACAACTGGTCTATCCTCTTCACGGAAAGCCGTTTCGACCTGTAATCAGGAGCCTGTACCTTTTCGAAGTTCCTTTCGTTTTAGAATGATCTGATTTGTTGGTTCAAAGAGGGTTCTGAAACGAGCGTATTATGGATGATAAATATTAAAATGATGTTCATAACTTCACATGGATAAAAACAAACATAAAACGACAAAGTTAAAAAAATGAAAGACGTTTACAATTCTCTGTATTGACGAATTAGAGCGCAGCTCTTGAGGAGCCGAGAAGGGTACGGAGGGGAATTTACCGGGAAAATGTGGGAAAATTTCACGGTAAATTTTCTCGCTAAATTTAGCAGAAAATTTCCTCGCTGAATATGGCGGAAATATTTCCCGCTAACTTTAGCGGTAATAATCCCGCTAAATTTAGCGAAAAATCTTTCCCGGCTAGACTTCACGAGAAAATTTTCCGCTAAATTTAGCGGGAAATTTTCCCGCCAAACTTAGTGGGGAAATTTTTCCGCCATATCTAGCAGGAAAAGTTTCCCGCTAAATTTATCGGAAAAAATTGCCCGCTAAATTTGTGCGGAAAAATTTCCAGCTAAATTTAGCGAAAAAGGTTCCCCGCTATATTTAGCGAAACAATTTCCCCGCTTTGCTTAGCGGAAAATTTTTCGGCAAAATGTAGCGGGGAAATTTTCTGCTGAATTTAGTGCGGAAATTCTGCCCGCTAAATTTAGCGGAAACTTTCCCGCCAAATTTAGGCGCCGTGTGACGCCACGAGGGTGACTTCACCCATGACGTCACGTGTGATGTCATTATGGGAAACGTCCCATAATGCAACGCGCGGTTACGCCGGCGGCGATGGCGAAGCCTCTCAAGCCGGAAACGGGCGCCTAAGAGCTGCGCTCTAAAAACAAACAAAAAATGTCTTTAATATTGTCGTTGGTTTCGCTGGAAAATGTAAACCGCTTTTGGTAGAGATTGTACCAATTAGCTCGTAAAGCCATGGATGATTTTGTGCAGGATAATTTTGTTTACCTCATAGCGGCTACAAGACGACTGCCCGTTATTCGAAGATTCCTGCACGTTTCTCGTACGACAGCGCTGGAGCATAGGTGGAATATCCTGTATCGAGTCACGGGCCCCGCCGACGCGTCGCGCACGTCAAACCGAACCCGGGGTTCATCACTCGCACGGCCTGCTCGCGGCTTGTTCCCACTTGGCCGACTGTCGTCGGGTGTGCGCCTTGTCATTCATCACGCTGAGGGAAGAGGAGAGGGAAAAAGGAGGTCGTTTACGACTGCATGGTGCTGCGCTGCCTGCTTTTCGGAGGTTCGCGCGGTGGCCACTGTGCCAGAGTGTCGAACCGAAATTTATATCGGATCGGTTCGGCTTCGGGTTCACGGCTCTCGGTTCAGTTCCGTGGAAAAAGAAATTACGGTTAAAACCGGTTTGAACCGGTTTGAGCCGCTGAAGAGAGAATATATTTTCCGCGTTGTTTAGGCAATTTAGTCACCATTTCCGCCGTGAAGTGAGTAGCTATATAGTTTTTTTTTTTTTTTTACCCTTTGCACAAACATCTTTTATTCTCACGTAACAAAGACGAAGAACTGCGTTAATTAATTTTGACGCAATAGTACAAAAATCTAGATTTACATAAAAAACGTCGTGTTTTTACGACTCAACTTTCATTTGTTTACCTCAGTCACGTATATTTTAGCTGAGTCGAAAGGTGGTCACGAAGTGAGGTAGGTCGCTTAATATAACCGTAGTTGGTAGAACTTTGCGTCGCAGTTCTAAAATTAAGATCACTGTTGTGCCCTTGAACTAAGGTATGTATTATAGTGCACAAATCATAGGACTCGCACATCGTCGCCATATGTATTGTGGAATATAGTTTACAAAATACGTTTCACTGTATATATCATGACGACGAAACGCAGAACAATAATATTTTTAAAATGCCTGGAAAGTTTTAGGACAAGTTTTTTCAGTCCATATATGATAGAAATACTGGGCGGCAATCACAACGCTTGTATTCCTAACTAGGCAGACGTAAGCCGCATACGGTTCAAAGCAATGTACTAGTACGGCAGAAAAATTTCCCTGGTACATCTTGTATTTGTTTGTAATTCACTTTTTTTATTGCATGGTACACGGAAAAAATGGTGCCGTGCGCGGCACTTGCCAATTCTGAAGTGCATCATTTGTTCGCTACCTTTGCGTGTTTGCGTGGGAATCTAGTTTTGAGCGCATATGACGCGATTAACTTAATTTGTTTTTAGCCCCCCCCCCCCCCTCCGTAAAAAGAAATGGCGGATTGGGAATGGTAAATATCAAACTAAATCTTCTAAAAAAAAACATTTTTTTTTTAAAGGGACCAGGTAAGAACTTTTATTTGTCTGCCTTCAGAGACCTGGGCAGTGTCTTCTCGAACACCTGGATCGAGTGCGCATCCAGTGCTGCCCAATCGCGCGCGGTAAAATTTTATAAAAACATTTGCTGCAGTAATTGAATGTTTTGAAGCAAGGTAGTCAAAGTACTGTTTCCAAAAGGTTAGAAAAAAAACTCTTTTCTTGAACACGCTTGATTCCCTAACTCCGCCTTCTTTATGTCACATGAGCGGAGGAAGTATTCTTAAGTAAGATGTGTTTAAGCGCCTACTGAAGTACCCGGTAAATCTCGGGACAAACAACTTTTTCCTGCGTCGTCACTTCGAATTGTTGCCATCTAAAATGTAATTGGCGAAGAAAGTTTTTTTTTCTTTTTTTTTTCGGGTGTTTTGCCTAACAAATTGCGCATTTTGCCAGGTGCCACAAACTCTAGAGCACGTTTCCTTGTACTGCACGAATGCCGAGTTTTTCCTGGCTGAACTCCAGAGCGGTACTTGCAGACAGACCTCTAGATGAGTTGGAAAGAAGTAAAGGTTCTCAAATTCTGTCCGTACACCAGAGCCTGGTAAAAGTTCGCCCTCCAATGGACCGCACGTCTTATGGAGCTAGATTACGGATCACCTGGAAGTCGTGAAAGGGGCGTAGTCAGCAAGGGCCGCAGTTTGTTTACAGCTTTATGTATGTCGATTTCCTGGTACAGGTAACACTTGTGGGGTTCGTTATTGAGGTGGCTCTACTAATAGTCGCCGCCCAATCGGTATGCGCTCCGCTCGTCAGCCAGGGAGTGACACAACACAACGAGAAGACAGCAAATGGGTTTACTGTACCTCCCGTGCCCCGTCGTCGAGAGCCGGCAGTCCGGGCCCGCCGACCCTTGTTGTCGCCCGTCGATCAGAGCTCGCAGTCGAAGTCCGTGTCCAGGCCTGCGGATCGCCTTTCCCACGCCAGCGCTGCGTAGGTTGGCTCTCCAGGGCTATCACTGCCCGAGTCCTCATTGCGGAACCACCCCGGGATCATCGAGGCCTAGGCCAGATGCCCAGGGCTCGCCGTTTCAGCCGGTCCGGACTTCAAACCTCGCTGGTGGACCGCTCCTGGGTTCGCCATGGGCCAGGCCAGAGCAGCCCGGCTCCGACTTTCCTGCCCAGCTCCAGCCTCGCCTCAGCACGCACTGTCTCGCGCCAGCTCGTGACTGCCCCATCGAGCCGCCTGTCACGTTCCCTCTGCCTCGTCTTTCACCCTCGGCTCCCACA
>JAZHYW010041298.1:0-68182 GCA_037355805.1 Ixodes ricinus | reverse complement strand
CGCGCTCTAACGTCATGGCGCTCGTCAATCGGGTCTGCTGATTGTTTGATATTAAGCTCAAATAATCGCCGTGTGGACTCCCTATTAATCATGTGGTACGTACACTTTTTCTTCTATAGTAGGTGACCTTTATTCTTTTTGGAGGTAGAATTGTCACGGGTCCAACTAGCGCAGGAATCTTGGGTGCCGCGCCAGCTCCGCGGTAGTGTTTTTACTACGCAATTACGCGCAATACGTTTATTTCCACCTTCGCTATCTAAGGATATTTTGACTGCATCCAGAATCAGTTACACAGTCCTTTACTCTAAAATCCGCTCTGGGCTCACTTTCCTGCTCAGCATGTGGGCAACCAATCACTGCGAATAGCCTAAGAATCTCGGCGAATGACAGTGACCAGGACGTTTCACTCTCTCACTGTCCTTGCGCACAGCGATCTTTCCAGTTCTATATTCCTCTTTCGTCATACGCTGAACAGCCCTCATTTACTAACATCGATAGGCTACTCACGTGTTCTGCGGGGAAAGTGAGCAAACAAAATGAATGAGCGGTGTTTACCAGCTTCTGGTTCGTTAGCACATTTTACTCCTCAGTTGGGAGACGACAGCGATGTGGTGCTGTGCGAGCATAGCAGGAGTTTGGAACTGCTCTGGTACTAAATTAGCTCAAGCGCAAGCATAGAATTTTTTTAATGTTGTTTAAGGCATAGACAACGCTATTAGATTAGCTCAGTCCTGGAACTCTCGCGGACGAGGGTACCTCTCCCCCGCCTCCTCCCCCCCCCCAGTTCTCCTCCCGTCGTTTAAAGCACCATCTATACCTGTGCTTCAAAACTGTGTATTCCATAGAATAATAATAATGATAATATATAATAATATTTTTATTCGACCCTGAAAGGCTGCAGCACCAAAGAAATGCCGTTGGCCCATAACTGAGGCCTGCGGTGCGGCACTAATACAAAATATACCTCTTTTAAACAAAAAACAAAAAGAAAAACTTGGAAAACATTGTTACAGGAGAAAGGAGGGGAAACAGGAGGGGTTGGGGGGAAGGTGGGGGGGGGAAGCGGCACTGTTAAAGGATGCATAGGCGGCAAAATATGAAGTCCACCTCTGGGCATGCTGCTCGTGGAAGCAGTGTCTATGGGCAGTTCAGTAACTTGGTTGATTTAGAAACGTTGTGCCTAGGCGAAGGAATCGGGCCTTTAAAAAGATGGATGTTCGGTCAGACGCCGCTTACCGATTGGCAAGCAATTGTTTCAACTTACGGTGATCCCCAAAGCTCGCTACGTGCCATTGTAACCAATTAGTTGCCTTGTGATTCTCACGTGACCTACGAATGGAGCCGACTTGCGGGCTGCGTATTCACGTGATATGTTCTCAGCGCCGAATCGGCTTCACTTTGTTTCACCATAAATCAGGGCGCACTCATGATACTAGGAGGCATGATAATGAAGACGCCCAAATTAAAAGAGCAAGATCGCGGAGAATTCGCAGCGCTAGATGCGGTGGATCCGGCTACGCAGCAAAAGACTTAGAACATCATGACATTACGTTTTCGTCATCCATTGATTGGCACCAGCGGCTCGTAATCACCGATCTCTGTGCAAACAGTTGGATTACGCTTCCCCGCTCCGCGAGTGCAGCCACCCGACGGCCATCTTGCGTGATGCAAAATCGCGTTTTTGCGAGAGTTGCAGAGGCTGGCGGCAGCGTGCTGAAGACACGTTTTCTACTTATTCGTCGTCATTTCTCGAATAAGTTTATTAAACCCCTGTGAAAACGGTGAGACTTGCCTTTGAGAACACGTGGAAATTTTTACAAAAGCGCAACGCCACAGGAAAAAGGCAGAACTCGTCGAAAGCAAGTTTCACCGGTCTCCCGGCGTGATCAAAGCTTGCTTGGCACTCCAAAGTGCTGCGCCATCAAGAATCGACGCCACGGCAAAGCTTTGGAGGTGTGTCGCGCGTAGATGTCTTTGCATCATATATCGGCCACAGAGTTTTGGATCGTCCAGCTTTTCAGGCGAGTTACTATCAATAAAAGGGAAAAAATCCGTACGGTTGCTCAAATCTACTCTAATCGATCACATGACAGCACAAATAGAATACCGCTGATGAGCAAGGAAGGTTTTCGAAGGCAAAAGTACAGGACGAGCACATCGCCAATTTTTAACAAATGAGCCAGGGGCGTCAGAGGTGTTTGGTAGGAAAAAAAAGGGGGGGCGGGCACATAATTAAAGATTTTTGTTCTACTGAGTTGATTGCCAGAAGCGTTTAGCAAACACAACAACAACAAAAAACGCGCCGCCGCCGCCGCCTCCCCCCCCCCCTCTTTCGTCGCCACTGGGCGCTGGATCAAACTCGTTTCTGGACCGCGAATGCCGCAAGTTACAAATAAAGTCGACAGAGTAAAATAAAACGCTACTTCAGAGGCACAAACGGCTTCACACACATTACACTCGCAGAACACACAGCGTCGATTCTTGATCGGTACCCAAGCGTGCGAATGCACAGGGACACAGCACTCTCAGCGTACCAAGGAAGCTTTGATCACTCCACGAGACCGGCGAAACTTGCTTTCGACCAGTTGTGCCTTTTCCTGCGGCGCTGCGCTTTCGTAAAACCTTTTCGCGTGTTCTCAACTGCAAGTTTCACCGTTTGTATGGGAGTTTACGAAACTTGTTCGGCGAATACCGACGAACGAGTAGAAAACGTGTCTTCAGCGCGCTGCCGCCAGCCCCTGCAACGCTCCAAAAACGCGATTTTGCTGCATGCAAGATGGCCGTCCGGCGGCCGCACTCGCACTGCAGCGACCAAGCGTTGATGTGCGATTCAGCAAATTGTCATAGAGATCAGTGCTGGTAACATTAACTGCAGTCCGTGGTGTCCACTGTAGTCCATTGTAAGGTGAAACAAAGAAGGGTCGTACTCCTCAAGTACGATGGCGAGATCGGCTTGCACGATGACTTCCGAGCAAAACGCGACATTCTAAAGGCTGGTTCACACGCTCTCGACTATACTTACGACTATGGGCCTTAAAACGCCCTGAAATATCTTACGACGGAGAGCACACTGGCGCCATCTATTGGGTAGCTGTGAAACACGCAATTAACTATTTTAATTTGTCAAGTATAATAGACGCAGTGGGGGCCAGAGGATGACCTCCCCCCCCCCCTTTCCTCCTTGCCATCTGTACTCGTTTTCCCTCAAGAATAGTACTAAGAAAAGTAAGGCTTTTCTCGGAACATAACCAATTTTCCCCGTTATTTAAAGAAGTAAGATATATGTAGGTGCATTGTATATTAGATAGTTGATATCTTACCAAGCCGTACACGTTTCAAATGCCAAAAGCATCGCTTGTTCCTCAGCCTACCAAATCTTATAAGAACTACTTCGCGCGGCGTATGAACAATGCGTAAAACTTCATTTTTTTCTTGAGGTGTAAACGAGTATAGACTAGGTCATTTTTATTGACTAAAGAAGCCCAACAAACGATATGGCATCAAAAACAAGCTTCTGCAAAAAGCACTTGAGTTCTCATTCGAGTCTTGGTCTCGACGCTTTGCTTCAGGCGGAGCTGCATCAAGCGCAACGGCATCTGCGACGGCCGCCCCAACGACTGCTGCCACCAGTCGGCGTGCCGCTGCAACCTCTGGGGAACCAACTGCCGATGCATGAGGGCCGGTCTTTTCCAGTCGCTCGGCAAGAAGTGAACGACACCGACATCCCGTCGAGGGCTCGACCGTTTCGCCGTCAATGTTACGTCAATGTAGCCGAATTCTGTTGTCGTTACTTCGTCGTGGCATTGTTCCCAAAACAGCGGGCGGGCTTGTGTTGACCGTGCCGAGAGTCACCATGCATCTTCGATTGGGTGTGGGGTTTACGTTCAGGGGCCGAGCGCATGATGTCTCAGCTGTTGTTTGTGTGGTAAAATTAAATGACGGCGTACAGTAGCACCTAGATGTCTAATTGAATTTCATAAACGATCCTAATGCTCAGATTAAAAAAATAAATAATCAGGCGTAAGTTTGACAAAGAGTCATATGGAGATGCTGCTACCCGCAATATTGTCTTGTTTATCTCGGTATCCCGAGACAATTATGTTAGCATTCGCACGAGATAATTTGGTGAGAGTTCTTTAGACAATAAAACGGACAAAGAATCGCGGTTTAGTTTCTGTCATCCACTCGGGTATCGTACATTTGTGATTATAAGCTAAACATTTGGTGTTCAGAAAAATGTTACCGGCTCTTGATATGAGACAAAGTTGCTACAGCAAAAGGCACTCCGCGTTACTGGGAAAGTATGCCTTGTGACTGAGGGCACATCGATTTTTGTGCATCGGCTTTCTTAAGGAGGTGCCTTCGTTTGGTTATGTCTGATTATGAACTAAAAATGTTTACCACCCAATTGAACATTACCTAGCCATTTTGAGATGGGGAAAGAAAAAGCTCATCTCAGAAAACGACAAGTTAACGATCAAGCTGATGAGGTATATCATAAAGTTTTGAGCCACGTGTAAATGCGTATATTCTAATAACCCTAGATATTTATGCTGGTTAGAGATGATCTCAGGGAAGAGACACGATGTTTTTTGTTTTTTGTGATACCTCTCTCGAGAACGTAATGCCCCCGAATTGTGCGATTCGTGTGCTCTGTCTTTTTGTAGGTGTTTGATGTTGACATGTCCAAAGCCGTGAAAACATTACTTACAACACCGGAACCCAACGTAAAAGAAAAACGAAAGTGCTCACTCGAGAACAAACCGGCAAGTCTTGACAAAATGACGAAAATCGATTACAAGATACACTATATCATTTCAACGATCGTGACATGTTAAACAATAGCTAGCACCCAGAAAGCCCCATGGCTTTGAGACCTGATGGTTTGGCATCCCAAATAAAAAAAGAAAAACTGGGACAATCGCGACGTGACAGTCATTGCTATCAAGATTCCCGTTCACTCGTTGACGCCTCAAACGCCTTTGAAAATGTGTTCCGAGGTCCCTGTCGTTAAGTACGAGGCCTGCACCAACAATGCAATTTGAATTCTCTCACGCCTAACCAATGCCACCTATAAGACAAGGCCGGCAAGTGACGTCACTGTTTAGGGAGGGGGAGAGAGAGAGAAAGGAGGAAAAGGTTCAAGCCTTCTCTAATAGGTGGTAGTGGCCCAACCCGATAACCTCGTCGTTCTGCTTCACTCGCGAACCCCGCACTCGCCCAGCGACACCAGGCGTCGTAAGTCAATGTAAGTCAACGAAGCAAGCGGCGAGTTTTCTGTTCGGCAAGCGTAGCAGCATCCCGTGTTGTTTGGAATGTTTGAGCGTCATCGCACCACGTGTTAGTTTCAACGAGCGTCAATGAAGCAGAAGCTATCCACACTATCTCCGACAAGGACCGCGGCGTTTACCTCTCGCTGAGATCGGTCTTCTCTAAGGGCTTCCTAACCGCGTTTTAATCTTCAATTCTCGAGTAACTGGAGCAACTCCTCCGTCGTCGAAGGGTGTTCAGCAGTAGCGCGCGTGCTGTCTCCATGCCTCAAAACAGTGCGCGCTAGCTAACGCTTGTACTCCCTCTTCTGAAGGCGTAACGATTGCTTAGCAGAAAAGAGCTAGTCCACATTTTCTCCCGACAATACTTGTCCCCGGATGTTGTACGAGTTACAGTGGTACACATGTAGCACAAAAGAAACCGGCGTGAGTTTTTCTTGTTTTAATTTTGTGGGCACATTTCGATTGTTCTTCTCTTTTTTTTCCCCTTCCTTCCCCATTTGCGGTCTTCGAAGATGTTTAATAAAGTATGCATATATTTTGGAGTGGTTAATGCTACATTGAATTCCATTCGGGCGTCTGCCCTGTCAAATACAAATCGCCCAAAGGACGAGAGAAAAAGAAAAAGGACCTGAAGTCAACACTGCCGTGAGTATTCTGGTTTTTGGTTTTGATCTAAAACGTGTATGCTAAACATAGTCCGTAACTTAAAAAAAAAATTGTTGGATTTACATTTTTTTTTGGAACCCGGTACTGCCATTTACATAAGAAAAAAGCGTCTCAACATATGACAAACCTTATAACTACACTCCGTTTCACTTGAAGTTGGACCGCACTCGTCGCTACTATCCGATAGAGCCAATAAAGCAGCACGAAAACTGCATCGTCATGGTGCTCGTTGTTTTTCCGGGTATGCTTTCTCAAACTAAACCAATCACGCAGAAAAAGAAAAAGGCCAGGACCGCGACGTGAGCATCCACTGCGCGTGACTGGTTCAGTCGGCCATAGCAAACGCACATGGATGGATGGATGGAACTGGCTATACCATTTGTAACGGGCGGTACACTGTTAGCAAGTCCCGTGTATTTGATGAATATTTGAGGTAAAAAACACGCTATTTACACAAATTACCATAGATTTACATGTTGAGTAATGGATAATTCGTTCAAATATCATGCGAGGTTGTAAAAAACGTGTTTTGGTTCGGTCATACACGCATAGCCGTGTAGCCGACCTCGAAAACACGCATCACCCCCGGCGACGACCGCAGCACTTCCGGCTATCGAAGCACCGGAATGCTTGGGGAGGCACCTAGAAAGGGCCGTCGAGACAAATGCCGCGGAAAGAAACATGTCTCGGAGACAGATATGCACCAAAAGCAATTACGCCATGTCGCGGGACGGGGCGAACCCCGCGCTTACCGCACTCGCTGCCATTCCTGCCATTGATTCTGGTCGATGGCAATGCGGCTTCCCTCTTGTCGCCCATGTTTGTATTTATTTTAGGGGTCTTGAAAATAGTTTCTTACACACCACAAATAAAGTTATGGGTCTAATTACTCGTTCTAAACAGTGAAAATGGATATAAAAAGCGTGCCCTCGATCTGAACACGTGACATTGCAGTTGGTTTCGTTTTGGCTTCAACCCTTCAACTGCAAGCGAAGGTGCCGCCGCTTCCCATGCACCCTCCTCAGAATTTACGGTGCTCCGCGGTGGCCGCCTTATTAAAACTTTATACCAGTGTATCTTTCAGTTAGAGCTGACAGAGAAAATCTGGCCACGGCTCAACGCCGATGTACGCTGGAACCTAGAGCCGGTTTGCTTTCGTTGTTTTCGTTTGGTCGGAAAAAATCTGGCAACAACGCACGTTTAACATGGCGCCGGTATTGTTTTGGTTTGTCGGGACGCGAGAATCTCGTCGGTTTGCAAGCACATGTTGCGAAGATCTGACCGGAGAAGTTCCCCTGTGATGTTCCCGGAAGACGGAAAGTATCAATCGTAATCGTCGTGTGTGCTTTGAAAGCGAAGGGAGTCACAGGGTCCACGAGTGCGTAACCACAAGCCAAGGTTCACGACAGCGCTGCGTTGACTTCGGCGATCTCGTTCTGTTTGGTGCAACACGGCGATGCGAAAAAGAGCTGAAACGTTCGTGGTGTGTGGTGCGGTGCTTGGAGGTAGAAACCCACATTTACACGGAGCGCAAATTGGTTGTTGTGGGGTTGAGGTTCAACGGGTTCAGTCCCGTCGTCGTCAGCTGATACGGTCCAGCTGGTCCGGGAGGACGCAGCGAGCGTTTTTAAAAGTATATGTTCCTTCGTTCAGTTTCGAAATGCGGAAGATTCCCGATGCATACCGTGAGTGAAAAGCTGCAGGTGTTTTCAACAAAATTACGTCGTTTTAATTGAACAATGGACTCCGGATTGTTGTCCTTAATCTGTCGTTTTTATGCTTCGTGTTGGACTGCGTTTGCACAGCGACGTGTTTGCACAGCGACGCACACCGCTCGAGTAGATGATTGGGTCCTGCAAACGACCGGTTATACAGAATTTCAGAGAAACTTAGGTCACCACCGATATTTTCCTGTAAATCGCGTGCGAGTTTGTTGCGCTCATCATGCGGTGTGAATAAATTAGGGCAAGATTTCCTACCTGCCCACAGATGCATGAACTGAGACAAGTTTTTACGTAGTGAACGTAGTGCTTTTTCTTTATTTTGGGAAGAGGCGTTGGTGCATTTCTTATGGTACAATCACTGGAGAGTTGAGAAATCAGAGAGAGCGAGCAAGTTTTCTCAACTTTTTCTCTTTTCTCTTTGGCACTGCCCTGTTTCAGTTTCAGTAGGCATATCTACTAGCTGGTAAAAACTGCTCTAAAGCAGGTAAAAGACAGGGGAAGCTTAGGACGGTGTGGACTCCGTGTTTCGCGCTTTTCGCAAGGTGACTGGGTAAATGCTTTTGCGAGGTATGCGGAATATGCAATCCATTTTGTTATGCCCGTCGTTTGCGTCTCTCCAGCAAAACGAATAAGATGATCTACAAAGGCACAATCAGAAGCCAAGATTTACGATAGCAGTGCGTTTGTTTCGGTGGTCCGTGTAGTTGTATTTTACCCTGCTCTCTGCAACACCGTGTCATGACGAAGAGCTGGAACGGTCACGGTTTGTGCTAGCCTCCCGGTTGACAGAAACCCGCATCGCCCGCATCGGCACCGGGTGCACTTGGGCTGTTGATGCTCAAGCCTTTCATCCGCGGCTTGTCGCCAGCTGATCCTGCTGCTCAACGGTGAGGAAGCGGCGAGAGTGACCTCTGAAATAAATGTAAATCCTCGTTCATCCAGTTATCCGGTGTGAAAGTGTGGAAGATGTCCAATGCGTACTGAGGGCGAGAACTACGAGCGTTTTGCCTTGCTTTTATAACCGAAACCAGAGCAACGAGATAACTGCCTTGCGTACTCCAAAATGACGGAAGCAATAAATTTCAACAGGTCGAGTACATCACCGGGGATGTAGGCGAGACGGTGCACACTGTTTAAACGCTTGCAGTATCCACGAGTGGTACCAGGAAAACGACGTCAACAGAGAAGGAGCTCGCGATTCAGCATAATGCAGTGCCACGGGCCAGTGAATCTTCAAAGTTCGGGGTGGGGGCAGTATGAAAAAAAAAAGACGCATCAGTGCCACACCAGTGATCACGAATAACACCGGTCACAAGTTACCCTAGCCCCACCGCTCCACTCGACAACGACACGACATACGACAAGAAACTGCATCAAAACGCCCCAAAAGTGAGGGCGTCTGCTCCCGTACTGCAACTAGCGGAAGTGAGGTGTTAGGCGGATGTCCTTCACAAAAATATATTAAAAAATGCTTTGCGCAAGGATCATTTCCATTTATTATTGTATACGTGATGACGAAATCCCAATAATTTGTTTTTCTATCTGATTCAAGCTAGTCGGAGTGCTCATAACACTGGTCAAGCAAGAAAATAACAAGAATATGAACTTTTTCATGACCGGTTTAAGATTTATTGTTAATATATCGTTATTTGTCGCAACGGACTAACATTATAGATCTTGCCTCCTGACTTTTTAAATGCAAACAGTTTTAACACACGGCTGTCCATTGCGCCGTGTTTTGTATCTTCTATAAATCTGTAACGGTCAGCGACCAAAGAGCTCGCCCGCACGTGTCAAGCTTATATGCGCCGCGGGGAGTTATGAACACGAGTAGGAAGTGTCGGGCGCAGTGTCGTTGTTGTGTTTGTGTACATGTCAGTGCTGTGTAATACGTGGTGCTCGTGTTGTCTGCGATGTATGTAGGGTTGCTGTCTAGTCGTGATCGTTCGCAGCGTATTAACCAAACAGACTCGTTTTTTTTATAATAGGCTGCTAGAAATCTCGCTAGGTGGCGCAAGTTACCACTCAATTCCAAATAGTTTGCTCGCGTTATTTATCTACGTGAGTTCGACATTTGTTTTTCTGTCTAGCGGCTCCGTCAGTCCGTCGACTCGTAGCTACCGACGCCGCCGACCGCCGACGACGCACGTACGTACCTTTGCACGTAGCTACGTCCGCCGCTTGGAGTCTGTTTACTGCGTATAAAAGACATCAAACGAGAACAAACGCGACCTGTGTGCTTTCGATTCGGCTGAGAGGCGCGCGGCTCGCTGGGCTCGTCTCTCGCCTGTTCTCGGCTGCTGGCCGCCATGTTTCGTAAGGAACACGCTCAAACCGTGTTTCGCAGGAGGCAGACACGGTGTAGCGTGTTAAGTTTACACGGCACCTCGTGTGTAGACGAATAACACACATGGCTGCGTGTAAAACGAACACGTTTTGACGTGTCCGCTATGGGACAACGGTTTACGCGTCTGGGCGTGTTATTTTTTACTAACAGTGTACCTTGCGCGACCTAGCTTAAGTCTAAAAAGGAAAACATGATTCATCCGCAACAAAGGTGATGGACACCATGACGTTGCGCTTTTGTCGTTGGATCGACTCTGGTAGGACCTACAGTGAAACGGAGTATGGATATGGGTATAATGTGCAATGTCCGCAGAAACAACGACAAAATTAAACGTCATGCTCCTCATTCTTTCTGCCCACATTGCGGATTTTCTATTATTATTTTTTTTCGGTCAAATCGAATTTCAAGCTTGGACATTCGCTGGGATCCTGGTATTGTTCGCAGGGGTTCTTCGTGCCGTATTCAAAAATAAAGTAAGCTCGCGGACCTTTTTTAATATTTTTTAAGGCGAAACCTTTTTATTACGGGACAAGGCGTCGGCGTTGTGCCCTAAAGATGGCCATAAAAATACGTCATCAAACACGCGCCGCTCAAGGTCAAAGCGGACACGCCTCCGAAATAAAACAGAAAGAAAAGCCCAGCAACGCAGATGCTTTGTCACGGAAACCGTGAAGCCGGCGGGGGCACCGCGCCTGCGCAAGTGGAAGAGCATGATGTCACCACCGGAGCGCCTTGTGCTAAAGGAAGACATGCAGCGCCGTTGTAGGAATGCGCTGCGTGTATAAATGCTTTCGCATTCCTACACGAAAGCAGTCTTAAGCGTGTCCGCCGAATCTTTTGTGATGTATGAGCTGTGTGACTCCGGCTTAAAGGGATCGTCCGCCAAAATTTTGTCTTTCGGGAAACAATTAATTTACGTTGCCATCGCTTATAACAATATCATTCACACAATATCAGAATTTTTAATCATCCGCCGTACAACGAGTAATGCAATCTTAAGCAAAGCCCAACCGCTCAGATTGCACCCGCAAAATGCACAGCGTTTGTGTTGGCAACAGCGGAAGCTCTGACGTAACATCAGGCAAAAAAAGCCGCCTCAGCTTTTGACCGCTGTCTCAGTAAAATAACTTTGTTCTAAAAAAGACAAGACTTACGGTATTGAGGGAAGCTCAATTCTTCGATAATGACCTTTGTACGCACCATCAAATATGTTGATCAAAACCAGGAATAAGTCGATGCCTGCGGCTCTACCGTTACCGTGCCTGATGTGACGTCACGACACGACCAGCCATGCATACGTACGAAATTTGGCGTGAAGTTTCGTATTCATGTTCATAATTGATTTAACGAATACTGGGGCGTCTTTTAATGAAATAAATATTAGGCCCTCTCTACATGACCAGCGCACAAACTTAGTAACTTCCAGATATCCCTGCACAATCCCTTTAACAGTCAAGGCTGGTTCACACAGCCCCGTTTTTTTGGTGTTACGATACTTTACGAAAGCTTACGTCTGCCTACTCCATGAGTCACCGCGGGACATCTGTGCTTCATGTTCGGCACGGCTACCAGTTCAAGGAGATATATCCCGGCACGCGGCATTCAAGACACGAATGTTTCGTTGACTTACACAGGTAACGTAGGAAAACAACCGGTGCCACGTGAACCAGACTTTACACTCAAAATGCACGTATTCCACGGTTTGCTACAAATGCTATGCGGATAGCAAGTCGTCTGCTTCGTGCGGTGACGTCAGAACAACGCCGAGTTCTGATTGGCTCTGATTGGAAGGATAGTGGGTAGACCTCAATGCTAGACGCCTCGAGGTCTATACCCACTATTTTGATTGGCTGTTCACTCAGCCAATCAGAGCTCGGCGTTTTGACATCATCCAAACCGCTGAGCAAGAAGCAGACGAACTTGCGCTCAGCGTAGTTCATTTATTTCCGTCGGCGGCGTGGCGAGTTGCCGAGACGGTGATAGGAAATAGGGCCAGCGACAACAAATAGTGTCGTCAAGACAACCGGGCTTTGTTGTATGCCGCCTAGCTGCCACAGTTTACGTCCTAAGAAATGCTGAGCCTGGCGGGATCCAAGCATCTCATTAGCGCTCGGCAGCCAATCAGATTGCGGCATTGGCAGGGAAGAACGCCAAGGAAGCCAATCGCGAAGCGAGATGCATTAACACAATGAGCCAGGCCTCGTGTTTTCTTAAGTTGTCGGTGTCACCTATAACCAGCCGAAGAAAAGCGACTAGTGATAGATATAACGTCCCTTGGCGACCTCCCAATCTCAAAGGGTGAAAAAAAAATACTGGCGCTCTCTGTTTCATTATTTTCCGCTTCTCGCTGCTATGCCTTGATTCTGTTGTTACGACTTGATGGGCCAACGACTGTTTCGGTGATTATGCCGTCGCTGTTATTCCAGCCGCATTCAACGTAATCTGTGTAGACGTAAAAACGTGACTTAAACGCTTTTTGTTTCTTTTTTTTTTGCGATGTGGAGAAAGGTAATATGTTTATTTTGGAGATAATAACATCAAGCGCGCACTTGTGTGCTTTCCCGCTTCGCATGCTAGTCAGTGGTGGATGTGAAATTCCTAAGCTTCAAACCGATGCTGTATATAAAAAAGTAAAGATTCATGATTGCCAATGTCTCTTCCACGAAATAATACAAAAGCTCTTATATAAGAATATTACATTAGCTTGCCTACGGACAAACTTATTTCCCTAATCTGGGCAAGCGTAGTGAAAGAAAGAACGTTTCCGACCATTCATATTTATTATGCCTTTTAGCGTCTCCTAAAGCGCCACTCGCAGCAAAATAGAAAATTCAGACGCATCTTTCTTTCTTCCACCTAAACACAGGGCCGCCGCTCCATTTTCGTTTTCTATCTGTAGATGTTTTTTGTAGTAACTCAGAAAAAACGACGAATCATTTATACTAAGTGCCCGGATAACTATGCATAAAATATATATAAAACGACACATCCGTGGAATTCTTTAATTGCCGAGTGAGAAAAAATCACAGGCTGTGCAACACTCAGCTTCGAAAGGAAACGCTATTCATTTGATCTTTCACCACTGTACCGAGTCGGTGCGTTCTAAAAAGCGCGACCCCCCCCCCCCTCCCTTTCATAGCGCGGGCCACTCAGTGGCTGCTCCGCCAATTTTCCCAGTCTGCCATACGGCGACCTCCAGTGTTGCTCGATGGGGTTTCGAAACGCGTCTATTGGGAAAACAGGAAAACAAAAGATTCAGCTTGGCGACGGAGGAGATGTTCGGATTGTGACTTCTGCACCGTCTTGTGCGCGAACTCTGCGGTGGCGTCGCCGCGAGTGTGCCGCGGGCGCGATCATCTCGGCGACGAACGCGACGCAGGACAGGACGAGTCCTATGAGCAGAGACAGGAAGGCGCCTTGCAGGTTGTCCAACCGGAAGGCGAACGCTTCTTCGGGTTCTTCCTGGTAGCACTTTGTCGCATTGAAGACGAACGGCTCCATCGGTCTTTGATAGAGTGCCATCTCAAACGTCCTCCTGCATCTGATACCAACAGAAAAAAGAAAAGCAGAGAAAGGGCACAAGAAATGGTTAGGAACGACTGTTGGGCCTAACATTCAAGTATTATACCGAAAGAACCTTAGGGAGAGGAGGAGATTAAAGCGCACGGGGAAGTCAAAGCGCTGAGCTCTGATTGGATGGGTAATGGACAGACGCTAAGGCTATAGACTAAGAAGTCTAGAACATCTGCTCTCCCTTAAAGCACTTGGTCCTGTCGAGTTCCGAACATCTGACGATCACTCCACAGCCAATGAGACTGCGGTATTAACCAGTCAAAACGACGAAAACGAATCACACATACAAAAAAAATGGTATGGCAAATTGCTGGGCAACTGTGGTGCATACGGGGAACGTTCTAGCACCACGCGACATCAGGTCAGGTGACTCCGATTTCCCCGCTAAAGATAGCGGGAAAACTGAATTGGTGTGTAGGCTCCGGGACGTTGATTATACCGCTACATTTAGCGGGTGAAATCGACGTCACGTGACCTATACACCGATTCAACTTCCCCGCTAAATTTAGCGGAGGATGAATCGGTGTGTAGGTCTGCGACGTCCCATAATGGAACACTGCGCGCTTTGCATTACGGGACGTCACAGGCATATACGCCCATTGGACTTCCCCGCTATATTTAGCGGAGAAACCGAATTGGTGTGTAGGTCTGTGGCGTCCCATGATGCAACACCACGGGAGCTGCATTACGGGGCGTAGGTCCCGGCTTCATGAAGTCCGGAGCAACTAGCCAAAAAAGGTTTCACGTTATAAAAAAAAAAAAAAAGATGGGACATAATAATTTACGCTTTGTATTTCTTAAGATATCCTAGACTAAAGGGCGTGCAAGTTCGTCTGCTTTTTGCGCAACTCGTTGGCTTGCTTATCCTCCAAGTGCGCCCATGTGCTTTTTGTCTTCCCCGACCTCAACCAATGGCGGCGAGTCAATCGCCATTTGACTGGCTTGCCCCTCCTCGAGTTCCCACGCGCCAAAGGCGCATTTCGGAACACTTGCTGGCCGTACAGTGCCGCTTCGACCTGCAGTACGTACAGGGCTTTGATGACAGTCTTGAGTCGCGGATCCAGGGTCCTGCGTATGAGCATGCTCACTGGCTGGAGGTAGAGGCTCTGCCTGGCCCTACGGAAGCTGCAGTGGCCGCGCTGGGCGAAGCGCCTCGCCAGCGCGGCGTCGTGGAAGTAGCGGTCGAAAAGGACCACGTGACCTCCGCGTTCCACGCGGTCGAACACTTCGTCTTGCTTAGCCCCGGGAAAGATGGCACCTGCCACGGGCTCCACGAGACGCTGGAGCCTCAGGAACATTTTTGTTTTCGGCTTCTGCGAGAAAACGTACGAGACGGTGATTGATTTTACGGGCTGTACACACACTCAACGGCCGCAGAGGGACGGTGAGTATTGATTAGCTCGAACTACGGACAGAAAGAAAGTGGGAAAAAAGTTGTTAACACGAGTTTATTACTGGCTCCCAAGGGATTATGTATCCTCGCTGGTTGGAGCTGTCGGTGAGACCATGTACATCGTGACGCTGCTTCTACCCGTCTTGATCGGCACTGTGGTGGCTGACAGTTTAAGAAACAGAGGCAGTTTAAGAAACGCCCTGCATTTAAATTGTTGGGGACTAGGGAAATTTATTCACCTGATGCGAATTGTATTTGATTCGTGCTTGCCTATTGTAGGTTGATTGCTTTCTGAATCCGAATAAACTATGCATACGGGGCCCGACCACCCGTGGTATACTAATATTAACAAAGTACAATACAAAATACAGACAAAAACACATGAGAAGTTTGCGTGCAAATTAAGAAAAGCAAAAAAAAAAAAGAAAAAGGCGTCACTGCTATTGAGCATTAACGGGAATAAGTCGCATAAAATGAAATTTGCAACTTTAGTTATTTTAATTTAATGATCTGGAAGAGCGGTTGACTAACAACGGTAAAATGCATGAACATACACTGTGTTTCCGGCAGATATTAATTGCACTTCCAAGCGTCGATGTCTCCACGCATAAATTAAACTGCAGTGACTAGACACTTTGATTTTACATGGAGGCTGAAATAATAAAAATGTTTCCTAAATATAGGATGATACTAATGGCAGTGGGCGGGATCGCCAGAGCAAAAATTGTGGGATAATTTATTCTTTCAAACTCTTCACTAGTGAAGTTTGCTCTTCGAAACAACGACATATATTAGAATTCATTCAGCCCCTATAGACTAGTAATGAATGACACGCTGCACATACAAGAAACATCTTCAGGAAAAGTGTAAAGTCAAACCAATTATAAGGAGTTTTAGCAAATTATTTCGGAAGGCCCGATATCTCCCCCAATGCTTCCTTGCTATGAAATAGCAGTGTTAGCTTCTAATACCGATATTGTTCTTTGAAAACGCTGTTTGATGATACTGCCCATTGAGAATCTCTGCAAAACTCGCAGTTTCCAAGAAATTAGGGCAATCGCGGTATGCAAATAGTTTGCTTGAATGCATTTTACGCTCGAATAACCCTCGTATTTTGGAATAAACTTAAATACACGGCATGCCTCATGCAACCCAGGCCTCGGAAAATATAGTTACAAAAGTTTAATCTTACTGATTACGAGTTTTTTTTTTTTTTATAGAAAAGAGTTGTCGTTGTTGGTGCGAAAAAAAATCAAAGGACGAACTAAGAAAAACATTGATTAGTTCCCGTCGACGCTCCTGCACGAAGATAACTGTCAATGAGTAGGTATTCATGACCGTGTTTAGGTATCAATAATTTTTTTCGGCGTTCGTTGCGACGGGACGAGCATTACATTTTAAGTAAAAACAAATGCAATATTATGTTCATTTTGCCCGTAATATAATGAAGTGTACAAATCAAGTTAATTGCGGAATTTTTGCAAGATTTTGTCAGCCGAATTACGTTTGATATTTGTTTTTGTTTTGCATTTTGCTGTTTTTTGTTTTTTTTTCTTACCATGAAGAACCACTCAAATCCGGTCTTTCTTTCCACCAGGATCTTCAGCTTTGGAAATCTAAGAACATCGTGAAGCTGGTCCACGTGGTCTTCGGTGCTTTTCACCAGCATGGTGCTAACAAGGCGGCTGCTCAGCAGGGCGACGAGAAAGAACAAAAACAAGCTCCAGCTTCCCAGAAGAATTCTTCGATGAATGTTGGACCGCTTGGTTGGTGATACTGCGCAGAGTGGGATGAAGCGAAGACTGTTAAGGAAAACGCTACGGGAGCAGTTTTTTTTTCTACTGACCATGTACTACAATGATGAAAGGCCTGTACAGTAGCCCTCCGCTTCAGAAACACAATGCGTGGCGTTACCCGAGCTTCTGATTATAACCCCGTAGCCAATGAGAATGCGACCTTAGCCGCTAAGAAAGTGTTCATTGTTATCATCTCTTTCCCAGTGGAACCATGCCAGGCCTTCGTTTTAATTTTATACCTGCGATCGCCGAACGTACGATGATAACCCGGTGCCGATCTCTCGAAATTGATTGAGAGATTAGCGTACCATTAGGTTTAGACTTTCGAACAAACGAATTGCAGAATTTTCGAATGTTTGGTAGTAGTGAGTTTGGTATTGCGCATACCAGCGAACGACAACACTCTACATTTGCGCTAGCGATGCTTGTTCCACACTGCGCGTGCGCGGAGCCCAAACTGCTGTCTCGGATCGGGGCATGGCGACGACGTCTATGCGAAGCGTGGAGCACGCAACACAACCGCAAACGCACAGCTCTTGCGTTAGCTTTGATACGCAACACTAAACGTCTCTTGTACACAATGAAAAACAAAGAGGACAGTGGGTTGTTCTAACGTTTGCAAATTATTCACGCCTCCTAAGCATCGTACCTGATGTGAAGAAATACGTGCAACACACCCAGAGACTGTTTGCAAATCTCCGTCCCAGCGTTGCGGTGTCACCTTTGGCAAGGCATAGGTCAAGCGTCAGGAGTAGAGCCATTATAATCATGCTGACCAGTAGTCCACTCCACACCTGCAGGAAAAAGACTCGGTTTATAACCTACCCTAACCTAACGACCAAATGATCACCGGGTTTTTCTCGATTTTTAATGTAAAAAGTGGTTAAGGGCTGGCAACCCCCCGCCCCCCAAAAAGTGCGACCTGATGTCACGAGATGCCGCCGCGAAAAAACCGTCACCCTCTTGTAAAATTTAGGGGTCTTACGTCACGCTAAACTTAGCGTATACACGTGCGTGACGGCCTTTATATGAGTCATTACGACGTGACAACTGACGTTCGGTATCACGTGATACTGCGTCACGTAAGGTAGCGTCGCGTGACGCCATGGCGTTGCATGGCCTCAGGTCATGTCACGTAACATGGACACGTGGACATCACGTGACATCACGACTTGACACCGTGACGTCAAGTGACATGATCCTGTACTTGCTATGACACCGTGACCACTAACCCCGCACGTTTCAAAACACGCGCGGAACGTTCTCCGTCTCCCGGATTTATCAGTATAGACCTTTTCTGCAAGTGCGCCGCCATCTTGAATTGACGTCACTTCCAGTATGGGCGAAAACATTGTTTTGCCTTTGCCACGCCAATAGAGGGCATTTAGGATATAAACAGTAGCCAATCACACTTGTCGTTTTGCCTCCCTTTATTTTTCAGGGGCGAAGCTCCGCAAAGGGACCCCTGCAATGGCTTTTTTACTAATTTTTAATTTGCACCAAACCTGAGCGCACTGAACGTAGTAACTTAATGACACTTTTCTTTTCTCGAATTTCGATTTATTTTAGAAGTTATAGGCAAATTAAAATTACAAAAACAAGCAAAAAATAACCTCCTTCATGACGTCCTTGGTTGCTTGAGTGGCCGTGAACTAGACGAGGGGTGGTGAGCTGAGCGAGCGCTCACGGCTGCCGTACTCCGTGTCGACGGCGCGAGAGGGCGCCACTAAAGCGTGTTCTGGATAGGCTGTATGTAGCGGGCAGGTAGAGCGGCTCTCATTGCATTTGCTGCGCGATTAAACACAAATTCGGCATGACACTTCATTGGCCACAAACGACAGCAAACACGGGGTAAAGATCAGTTCAGAATGGGAGCCACTTCGCGCTGCCATACCGCGAAACGGCCAAACCGCCAGACAAAGCTGCTCACCGAAGGCCTTGGGAACGCTCAGAGCCGGCCGGGTGCTTCGGTCCCTACGGCCGCAGCGCCGCCGCGTACATCCGGGACCTTTCCGTGTCGGCGCCTGATCCCACTACTCCTTTCTAGTAGGCGCCGCCTTTTCCACCGATTGGTGGCGGGTATGTCGACGGATCATTTCTTGTTTCCGTACTTTATAAAGTGCATTTGTTTCTTTTCTGATCTCAAATACTGAACAAAAACTACTTTTATAAATAATTGAAACGGTTCGCGCCACTTATATTTTGTATTTCGACTAAAAGAAGCTTTTAGCGGCTCTGACCAGTAGTAAGCCCAGGACCTAAGACGTCACATTACGCGCTTTCGGTACCGCGGGTCGCCCCCGTCGGTGGAGGAGGTTTCCGCGTCGTCCGGTTAAAATATGACGCACTGATATTTAGTGACTCTCTCCGTGCCCGCTGGCTTGCCCGAACCCCAAGAGACGTGGAAACCGCAAAAAAGGTAGACGCTTAATTATGATTGCAGGGCCCCTTTAAGGCGTGGGTCTGTCCCTCCTAGTTGTGGGTATGTAGCCACTTCGAGGTTTAGTTTATGAATGGCTCAAGAGATGGCGTGGAAAGCGCGCGTATCGGCAGGCAGACCCCGATGCAGCGAGAGCTCGTGAGGCGTCTGCAAAACGCATCAGGCGAGCTCAGCCCGAAGGTGCCGACGCGCGGTTTAAGCGAGACTTTCTAGAGCGTTTCGTTCGGCCATAGCTGTGGTGTGTGTGATGATTGTGGTTCTCAAACAGTCTAGTCACAATATCTTCCATGAAGAACGACCAGGCTCGCGCCAATGCCATCGCCGTGCTGCAGCGCGGAGTTCCTGCCAGCAGCGGTGAGTACAAGATTTGCTATAGCTGCAAGGATCTCGCCAGTGGCGGGAAGGTGCCTCCAATGAGCGTATCTCATGGCCACACGCACCCACCCAAACCGGATCACTTACCTCCTCTGAACCTTGTGGAAGAACGACTGATCGCTCCTCGTTTGCCGTTCATGAGCATAAAGCGGTTGACGCACGGTAATGGACAGTATGGCATCAAGGGGCAAGTGGTTAACGTTCCGATAAACGTCCCCACCACGGTGCAAACGGAAGAATCGCTGGTTTACCGACGATTCACTCCGGAGCTTCGCCCACTCATCATCATTCACCACGTGGATATGCTGTGACTTTTACTACTATTTGCAGGTTGAAACGTTGGATTATTTTTTTCGTCGCCCATACCGGATGCGCCTGTTAGGTGGCTGGGGACGAGTACACAGGAAAGGTCTATACGATCAAGATGTACTCAATTCTGTCTTAAATAGGAAATATTGTAAAATAAAACTACCGGTGTAACAGAAAGTGCCAGGCTGGGACATCATTAACCAAGATGGTAAAAGTCGGGGATATGCAGGGCTGGGCAGAGATACTCCAAAAACTATTCGGGAATACAAATACTGAGATACATGTGTTTTAAGGCCCAAAATACAGATATTATAGATACATTTGTCTTTTATGCAACGGGATATCCCTGAGATACTTCAGCAGAAACGGCGATAAAGTATTCCGGAATACAGATACAGACTCTTATAGAAATACATTTGTTCCCGAATGGTGCTACGTGAGGAGGGTGTAGTTTGTGGCGAATGCGAATGGTAATATATGCTTGTTCTCCTCTTTTTGTGCCAGTTTATGCACTACCCCTTGCCTCGAACTCTTTATTTATCATTAATGCCGCTAAAAAAAAACATGTCAGCCCCGTTGAACCACATAGTTACAGAACGGTAAAGACTGCGTGTCATGCTTGACAAAAGGCGTCTGTCCGAAATGAGCCCTGTTTTGCCGTGAGGGCGCATCTCAAACTGTCGTATTATACGCTTCTGAGCCACCCATAGTGTGGGGAGATTGGACAACAGGACCGTACGCTTTATTCACTCAACTCCTTGATAGCGTTCTCTCTGCTAGATTGGAAAGAGTGAAGGGCTTTTTGAGAGGGGCTGATTTTGTGATTCTTGCAAGTAACCTTTTTTAAACCACTTTTTTTAATGTCGGTGATTGAGATGGATTATGTTATAGGGCGGGTTTATAATATAAATTACGAAGCAACTTGTACCAAACAGATGTTTTTAGCTTTTAGATTTATCTTAAGAAGGACGACAAATACAACGAGATACCTAAGTCTGGCAAAGTATCGCAACACATCATAAATGCACTTCACTACTGAGATACAAATACTTTTTTTCAAATTTATCTCGATACAGAGATACATATACTCGAAAGTATTTCTAAGACTCTATCGCGATACATTTGTGTTGCGATACTGGCAAGCCCTGGGGATATGCAGCAGTAACCTGTATGTGATTAAAAGGCGGAAACGAACCAATGCGTCTTTTTCGTGCTATGTGGTTAAAGTAGATGGTTCACGTATCCTAAGGTTATTTAGTTGTTTAATTTTCGTCATTTAAGACGAACTTTAGGCATTCCCAATGTTCGTTGCTGCACACGCCGAGGTACGTATTTATTTTTCGGACTAACAATGTTAAACAAAGTTTAACACAAAAGAAACCGATTTGCATAAAACAAAAAAAAGTATGAAACTCATGACATCCATAGCAATAATATATATAATAAAGTAAGAAGTTATATGTTCGTTATTTTAGCATACTATCTTGCGTAAAATTAAGCCTACGCTGAAGTTATGTTAAATCTAGTAGCCGGCAGTGGGATGGCAAATGTCGTGTTAGTAACTTTTGCATCACACCAAACGTAAAGTTTACACACATTTTCCCGTTATATCAGATAAATTATTATAGAACACGTAAAAAAAGTTCAACATTTAAAGACTTTAATAACCTTAGTTCCCTATACTGCCGACAAAAAGAAGCGAATTTACACTGGTTGCGCACTAAATGTCAATTTGAGACAACAAATATTCACCTTTGTACTGAAAGTGCTCGCAAGTCCAAACGGGTCAATGTACTTCCCGGGTTTGGCAGTCATCAGATGCATCTCGGTGAACAGGTAGGACGGCGATATCTCACCCATTTCCATTCGTTCCTGCGTCGCCATGACGGGACCGACAAAAACATCGCTTTCCTGAAACAGGTCGGCAGATCTGGCAAAAGTTCACACGGCCCGAGATTCCAACATTGATAATCACACGCATATTGAAAATTCAATATAATTTCAAATACGACTAGACATCAATTTCAAATGTGACTGCACACACCAGCGCAGCGTTTACAAACGAGCCCGTGTTTGTCCCACATCGGGTGGGCGCAATGCACTTGCGCAGACACCAGATTCGCCTGAGGCGGAGCATATGCGCATGCGCACTGCCGACAGCAGCGCCACCGCAGTGGTGTGACGTCAAAGAGCTGTATTGGTCAATAGACGCGGTCGCTTATTTGTAACGGTGCATTTTAACGTCACGAGCAAGATTTAGCTCGAGCGCGTTTTCGTCACTGCGTAATTTTCCGGAAACTATTGCGTAGCGCGTCACCGGGAAATTGGAGCGACATCTGTGCTCGGAAAGTGAATTAGGCTAATTATTACTCGTATTGCTCAAGCACTGCGTTTTCGCGTTGTCATAACATTCAGCTTAGGGTTGCTTGCCCCTCCCTGATCACATCGGTAGTAGCATAATACACGCTGGTACGGAGGAAGAGGATCCAGAGAGACTTCAATTGCTTAATATTTATTAGGCATTTCTTTTTGTTTGACGCGCGTCCTAGCGTTTATATAATCATAAAGTGTCGCTAACATTTGCAGACTTCATGTATTCCGGTCGGCATTTGACATATCTCGAAAATTCCACCAAGACCAGGATATTCAAACAACTAATGAGAAAGAATTCCGAAAGAACGAACTGGATAGTAAAAGGTGGAAAACTGGCACCACGTGTTTTCACTGGTAAAGACTCGAGTATTTCTTGAATTTTTATAAAAATGTTAAGTGTTGTATTACGAAGAAGAAACATCTTAAGCTTGAACAATTCTTTCGTGAGATGAAGCAACAACCCGTGTCCACAAATGTTGGCATTTTGCGCACGTGTTCACCTACGACGTCGACAAATATGCTTTGTCAACCGGGCTTAGCAGTTCCTGCAAAATGCTTGAAGAGCGGTGGTATTTCCTTAAACCGCGAACGAAATGATGCCTCAGAAATTGTCCCGAACCACTGATGTTTACTGTTTCCACAATCTACTGTTCTGAAACTCGCAAACAAAACGCGATAGCGTTAGCCGTGGCCCACGTTCGCTAACGCCTTCTCTATTCACTTCTTGTGCTCTTCCTGCCAGTGGAGATGGAAGTTCGGCGGACATGTCCTTGGCTCAGTAGCGTGTCTGGCTCGCAACAGAAGGGTCGTGGGTTCGAAGATCCCCTCAAATTCCTAAAATTTATTTTTTAAGGCAAATGAATTACTTCATAAAGTAAAATCATTCGAGACATTCGGCGACCTTTAATTCGCATTACATGTCACGGTTTTTAATCAACTTTCATTCCACGCGCGACGTCACTTTTCACTTGGGTGTGGTGGCGTTGTTTGAAATTCCCGCGCGAGGTCATGTAGCTGTGATGTCAGCACCCTATCGACCAGTAAGGATGTCTTCCCGGCACAACGCCACCGACGCCGACGCCGGCTTTTCTGCGACATGAGCCCCTTAACGCTATCGCGTTAAAATGTGATAGTACAATCAGCACCATTTTTTGACTATGAAAGTCTGAAGCCACAGTAGAACACGATGAAATACTACAAAGTTTGTAAATCCAAAGCTCTGTCGCAGACAGCTTAAACGCAGTGCGTCCTTCGTTGTGATTCAATCTTTGGCGTTCTTGTCGCCTAAACCTGCGTCCCCACTGGTTACGCAACGATAAGTAGATGCCAGGGACTCCGTACGTCCTCCGTTTTGTAAGCTGTTTTCGAATACAGCAAGCAAGATCCTACGCACCTCACGAAAAACCAGTCCAACGAATCCAGTGGACGTTCCGTTGCTTTTAAATCCCCACGTTGTTTCACGACGGTTCACAACCAGCAACCTGAACGTGGGAAATATGGTGTTCTTTAACAACGAAACGCACATCAGTACACTGATGTACCATATGGACGTGCATGTCGCTGTTTCACTGGTTCAATTTACACCATAATTTAGAGGCATACACTATAATTAATATATTTTGTTGCATTAAATTCATGTTAGCATTCTACAGATATAATTTATTTTTACACGCCTTTGTAACGTCTTGGGACCTTTCTTTATGTATATAATTAAATAAATAAATACAAGATTCGTTTAAATAAAATGCAATTTGCGCACCTCTCTCTATATAGGGTGGATACAGCGGATCTTGCGCTGTAAAAGAAGCAGGGAAATCGGCGCATGCACATAGAAAGACTCAAGCATTCACCGAATGTGCACTGAGGAGGTAAGTTTGATCTTGTGGAATTTGAAGATGTAGTTTTCTTCCTATATAAAATGAGACCAAAATCTTGCCAAAACCGACGCTGACGAGTTCGCATACGACCGAGTTAGCGATGGAGGTAACTTGTAGCGCCATCTCCCGAAAGACGCAGCGAGCAGAGGACGCACACTGTAGTGTGCTCGCTGCGCCTATTGGTAGAGGGCGCCACAAGAAACTTTTGTCGCTAACTCGGCCGCCTGCGAACGCGTTCGCTATTGACTTTGGCAAGTTTGTAAGTTTTAATTTTTACAGGAAGAGAACTATCCCTTGAAATTTCAAAATGGAAACCTGTTTACCTCAATGCACATTAAGCGAAACTTTGAGTTTTTATGTCCAGCCCTCGATTTTTCCGGCTCGTTTTCCAGCATAAGCTCCACTTTAGCCACCCACCCAGGCACGTAGCCAGGGGGGGGGGGGGCATGGGGCCCGGGCCCCGTGCCCCGAAATCTTCCAGTTTGCTGGGACCTCCTCTCCCCCTCCTCCTCATACAGCATTTTGTCATGGGCGGGCACCCTCGAAACAAAATCCTCTCGTGCCTGCACTATGTAGCTTCGAAAGGAAAGATGTACAACTTTTATTTTGTTTTTGTGAAATTTACCATGCCTGATTACTTGAACCAGGGTGTGTGTCACTAGTTTTACTTTATTTCTCTGAAGGTATAAGTGAGTTGTGGGTTCGTCCTTTTCTGATGTTCGTTAAGATGATCGTCTGCATTCAGCATTTAATATACAACTATGAGTTTCGACACAAAAAGGCTTGAGGTAAAGAACATATAAAATTTGAGTTATTTTTCGATAAAAAATGATATTGTTCAACAATAGACGGTAGTTCTGATGGTTCTCTGCGTTCTTAACATGTCGAGTTGAATGTGATCGTTACCTTCGCTTTGTCGCTCTGGAGATGAGCTCAAGAAGAGTGGCAATGGGTCCGCTGAGCCGGAATCCTCCAGGTACATGTTCTCGAAATATAAATGGCGTCACCTTGTCATTAAAGAAGAAGAAGAAAACGTACAAAGCCCCAAAAGAATAGCGAAAAACATGAATCAGAGATCAGCGTGTTACTTTCACAAACCAGCAGTGGGTGCCAAGCAAATACTTAATATAAAAAAGATTGTCATTGTTAATGTAGGCAACTGAAGAATTTAATCCAACACACAAAGGGAAGAAATGTACGCCGTTTTCACATGAAGAATGAAAGAACTATCTCAACTAAGGCCGGTAACGTTGTCGTCAAGTTGAGTCTCATTCAGTTTAATCAGATAACCTGTTTTGATGTCATTAAGTTTCACAGAAGAAAAGCAGAGAAGTGTATTATTGTGAACAAATGTAATACCATAAAAATAAGTGGTTATATATGCTTTATATTCCGTGAAGGCAACAATGTTTAACGCAAACTTTCATACAATCAGAAGAAACGCACGAAATATTTTCAAGTGTCCGAAGTATTTTTTTTATAACTTATTTATTAATTTTTTCTCTCATATTTCTTTCAGAACCAAACGGAATACTTGTTATATTAGAGACTCATAGCTACTAATTCTCTGTATAAGTTGAAATTCAAGAAACAAATTATGGCACAATTATTTCGGTCTGAGCAAGACCAATGAAGGTTTTGTATAGCTTAAGGCAGACAGGTACATTTCATGAAATAACATGTCACCAGAAAATCTGTAGATTTGCGAATTATATAATTTTTTTCTATATGGCATTTCACTTTGTTTTTCAGCAGGCTTGAGTATTTAACAATAGCATAAGGACAATCCTGGCAGACTAATTTTAAAAGCACTTTCACCAAAGCCAATTTTTTCTTCTTTCGGAGTACCTTGTGTAAGTTTATTAAACGAAGGACACTGACCTCTTTGGGAAACCGTAATATTCGAGTCTGAACGCTGACTGATATGCAGTCAGTTCGGTTTCATATATTATTTTCTATACAAATCGCCATCACACATTGGACATCACCCGTCAAAAACTCAAGCTGTTATCCTCAGCATTAAATACATGGTGTCTTCTATGTGATAGAATATTTTTACTCATTTCACTAAATTTAAGCCATTTATTACACTTATCGACAGCGAAATTACCATGCGCATGGCTAATGACAATGACTTTCGTCATGTCTTGGCTGTTTCTTGATTTCTCCTATCAAGAGATGCAGCGATCTAACAGACTCTCCAATAATTAATGACATCACCATCAGTGGACACCCGACCCTGGTCAAACCATCACACCCTAATGAGAAAGGGCAATCCGTTTGCCCCCACTATATATATCTCAGAATCGCCCGAGACGTTTATCAGAGAGAACTGTTTTTTCAGCACCCTTTAACAATTCTGCCAACATGGAGAGCTGGAGATTAGTATACGGAGTGCAAGCTCTTCTGCTTCTTCGCAGGGGTTGCGGTGACGTCAGAGCACCGAACACTGATTGGTTCTGACTGGAAGGATAGTGGGTAGATTTTAAGGCAGCCAACATTGAGGTCTACCCACTATCCTTCAATCAGAGCCAATCAGAGCACGGCGTTCTGATGTCACCGCAACCCCTGAGCAAGGAGCAGACATACTTACGCTCCGTATAAGCACCGAGATGTTTTGGTGGTGCCCTCTTACGGTTTCCTTTCGTGACGTCACGAACAGAATTTGCCTCGCCGTGATCGGCAGCATTTGCCTCGCCGTGAACAGGCGATAGGGCATGATTTATCATAATAGAGGAAGCTATGCCTTGGCTAATCGCGAACTTCGACCACAGCGACCCTTGCGGTCGCACATGTCACTAAGAGTCCCAGAGGGCTCAAGAAATTCAGTGCGTGACTTGTTATCGTAACGCTTTTCGCTACATGATTCCTTCTTCGACGTTATTATCGGCTCATCCCGCCCTGCCATGGACTCCAGAGCGACAACAAGGTGCTCGAAACCTTACACGCATCTCCTTTTTAAGGTGTCAGCAAATGTACTTCTTCGACTAAAACAATATATTTTGTTTAAGAAACTGAAACAATCATATTTGACGCATTCGCCTTTAACGTCGTTTCTTTAAAAGAGAATAATGAGTCCAGACGGTGAAGTACTCTGAATTAGAAACTGCTAACAAATGAGCGACAAAAAAAGTAAAACCGTAGACATTGAAAAATAAAATGCAGTCCGTCTATTTTCTTATAAAGTTGCAATCTACCTCGGAAAATTATGAGAGTAATTATATTAAAAAAAAAAGCAGCCTGTGCTGTGAAACTGAGCAGGATAACGTAAGCACGGGAAACGTCATGCTCTGCAATACAGCGCAGACTGCCCTTTTAGGTGTAAATATGCTTCCAGTCTCATCCTCGCCAACTCTCTCCGTAGGGGTCAGCAATTGGCTCTCCCAAATGACGTGCGGAAAAGCAGACGCGCCGAATTTTTTGTTAGAGTGCACTAAAACCTCTTTAGGTACTATAGCCCGCAAGTATACATTGTGCAGGGCAATACGTTTAACCATTATTAAGAAGCGAAAATGCTTTAACCTACGTGGGGTACCGTCACCCGTAGAAGGTCCGAAGATGCGTTCACCGCGTCCAGAGTGCTCTCGACGTACATCGCTCGCGCAGTATACGAACCGTGTTCACGCGGATCATGCACACGGGTGATATATAGCCTTCCCGAACAAATTAGCCTGAAAAAGCAACCTGAAATGACCCCCCCCCCCCCGCTCTCCCCCGCCTCCTGTAAGGAAAAGAACAAACAAACAACAACGCTGAACGCCACGTGACCGCGTTTAGCAGTTGGCTTGCCGTAAGCGCTTAATGACTCGTTCAGACTAATGATGGCGCTTATTTGCATAACGGGACATTGGTGCAAACTACGTTAGAGCGTGCGACGCGTCGTGCTGCCTCTGATGCCTTTGCAGAGTCATTAGGGAGGCAGCGACGGACCGATGAAACACAGCCCCGAATCAATCCTGGATGATAAGAGACATTCGCTGCCGTAAAATTAGCGGGGAAACATTGAACCAATCTTGTTTGAGTTGTGAGTTTCAAAGGTAGAGAGAAAAAAGAAACACGAGATTGGTATCGGTAACGCTCTCTTACACCGTTACGAAAAAGATAATTGTTTGTGTGTGTGTCTCAACTGGAAGACTATTTTGTTTCCAGTAGTCTCAGTGCTGTGGATGGAAATGAACGGTTTGTTGGTTTTAGAGTAATGCATTTTGTACGACATGGGTCCAATCCGCGTATTCAAACCAAGAAAAAAATACATCGTTACTTCACATTCTCGTTAAATGACCAGTTCGCCTGTCCAGTTCCATTATGCTGAAGTGTAAAGTTTTTTTGTGTTTTTTTTCAGAAAGTTTAGTGGGTGATGCTATGTAAGAACTGACTGTCGTGGCTGCTTATTGCGGCACTGGCAAGTGAAAGAACGGCGCGCATTAAATCAAAACATAAAGAACTGTAAAACAATTCCGCAATGACAAAAATGTTTAAACATTTTTTATGCAAGCTGTTCTTAAGGAAAATACATTCTATCCTCTTAATCCTTGAACAATTCACAAATTACCCACCTTTCCAGAGTTGCCTCTCCCACCTTTTTTTATACAAAAAAATAAATAAATCTTACGACCAAAAACACGTGTGAAACAGTTTTGAGATTTTACTAACTAACCCAACTTGCTGTCAAGTTACCTGGAATTGAGCTTCAACTGAAAGCCCACCGAACTACTTAACTTGAGGTTTTATGGAAACTGAAATCCAAAAATGGAAGACATGTGAGCATATCTTTTATGAGTATCTTGATTCGAAGCGATGGACTGGGTTGGTATCGGTGAAAACATCTTTATTGTAAAAATGTCAATAGAGGTTTTTAATGTCCGGTCGGGCCAGAAAGTTGATTGATCATACTGAATACCAAGAGGGAGTATGTTTGCGGACAGTTTGGTGTATTATTTATAAGTATGCTGTGAAGAAAACAAAATACATTCTGTCTTTTTTGAAGATGCCTATGGTATTTTGTTTCATATGTGAGCTGTTGAGATGAGTGCGACGATTGGGAAGCACTGAGAAGTTCATGACATCATTTATAAGAGGCTATGCCAATAGATACGAGGTAATCAATAGTTATGTAACAAAATAAAATGTCGGTTTCGTCTTTATTCATTACTGGCCAAAGGCATAGTTTGCAAAGGGTAAACTTATTTAAAAATGTGTTTTTCCCCATTGCACCAGACCTGAATGCTAAGGTTTTTAGGCATCACTGTACCAATCGATTAAATAAATTTAACAAAATATGGCAGACCTGATTTTATGGTGCCTCGTTTAAACCAGCAAGAAGCACTTTGTCATGCTGGATTTAAAACAATCATATTTGGTTCCTCCATAAGCGCAAAACCTATAACAATTGAATAAAAGATTGACTAATTAAAATGCAATAAACCAAGGGAATTACTCAATAATAATGTTCAATCCATTAAATGAAGCCGGTATTCGACGTGTAAGTTGCATAGTAGCCATATCTAGGATTTCTTTTAACTTCGTAGATGTACCAAAGAGGAAGAAAAAATGATGGTTCTGGGACATCTCTCAACCTCGTGGTTATTTGTCATGTTGAAGCATTGATGACATCAATCAACTGAGCGTGTGTGTGAGGACAAACCTTCCGCTTTTGCATAATATTGGTATCTAAAACTCAACTCCTTGTCAGAGTCCTACAAGAAAACCATACCCTCTACCGAGGGACTCCTATACCTTTCAACATCTGAAGCAGTTAAATATTTTATTAAACGAGATGTCGGTCAGATTTATTCATCATCTTCCGCTCCTGCTCGCAGCTGAGAAGCTGGAAGATTCTAAGGTCAGTGTTGCTCATCAACGTTGCTCATCACTGTTGCTCATCAATGTTGATCATCAGTGTTGCTCAGGATTCCTCTCCTGCGAAAGTGATTTCAGCACTATGAAATAATATATTGCACTTGGGGCTTCTGCTTATTCAATACTTGTGAAGTACCTACAGAGAAAAAAAAAACTAAATTCAGTAATAAATAATTTCAAACAATCTGCAAATTATATTTGTAGCTGTCTTTTAAATAAGTAATTTCAATCGCTACAATACCTGCTCATGTTTTGGCCTGGACTTTCCGCTGCCTGCGTTAGCCTGCTCTAGCGAGACCATCTAAAAGTAAAGGACGTAAAAGAATAAAAAATATTACTCTGGTGACTGGTCGGTAGCTCATGATTCGAATCAAATAGGACATTCCTAACACCTAATACCGCAAAGAAAAAAAAAAAGCAACCGGAAGAACACGCGAAATACAAAGCACACGTTAGCAAACCGGACACTAGTTTTGAGGTCATCAAGTTCAAAAACTAAATGCTGTAGCGTTTCATCCGCCAATGAAATAACGAAGACGAACGTGGACCACGTTCTGAATCAAGAGTAGCAAAATTCTAAACAGACAAACACACACATACACGCGCACACGAACACACACAGCACACACACACGTGCGAGCACGTGCGTTAATATATCCAGCAACACGTTTGCAAAAAAGGTTTATTTTTCTATTTACACACATTTTCCACGTTCCTGTTCTATTCAGAAGATGGGTGAGGACGAATTTGCATAGTATTTTTACTCGTTGAATGGTCTCCTTGTGCTCTTAAGTTAACCATCGATAATAATACAGGCGAAAACTTCACTCGGAGACATAGCATTTGCAATTAAATAAGAGCCCTAAGGTTTATTGGGCTCATAAGCTTAAGCGTATCTTGAAATTAAGTCTTGCCCAAAAGTTTAGGTGGAAAGGAATGAGCAAATCACCCTAAACCTTTATCTCGTTACAGGAGGAAGGCTTATAAGTATCCACCACCATTGCTACTACCAAGTCGCATGACATGGAGTCACTTCAGTTAATCAGTTCATGCGTCCACGCTGTTTTCTAAAACACTTATTTTCTTGTCTATGACTCTCCACTCACTCTCTGCCTCGCTGAGCTTTCTTGTACGCAAAGAAGCCGGCTACTCCGAGAGCAATCAGAGCCAGAGGAATCAGCACGATCATGAGAATCTTCGAAGTCGACATTCCAGCTTGCTGTTGAACAATAAAAAAGAAAGAAAGACATTCAAACAATCAAATTTAAAATATAACGCAACAGAACATTAAAAATTTTTGCACTCAACATTCGCAATTAACGTGATAAATTATTTGAGAAGAGGGGACGGGGTAATCTCACGAAGAAAAGCGACGTAAGAAAATTAATCATGACTTGGGATGAACCACGTGTTTCATCATCAGTTATGTTTTGGCTAGACTATACACCGACTCCACTCTCTGAGGTCACCCCGCTGCGGTGGTGCTGCTGTCGGTACTGCGCATGCGTAGACGCTTCCTGTCACGCGAATCTCGCATCTGCGCGCGTGGCGCTCGCACCTGGTGCAGCTGCGGAAGGATTTCTTGGGATACTAGTCCGGCAAAAGTGGGCATGCCCTAGCGAAGCTCGAATATTGCACTATGGTAATCAGACTACGGTGGCTCGAAGGGGAATTGCGACTGGCGGGAAGCGAAGGGCTGTGCAGAGTTGCGATGAAAACGACTCGCCTGCAGACTGCAGCGCCCGTCGCGGAAGCGGAGATTTTCATCGCAACTTCGCCGCAACACACGCACTGCCAGCGGCGCGAGTTTCGAAAGGTCGCATAGCTTCTTCATCGTTTGACTCATGTTTCCGCCATATTGAAAGTCCAGCTTCTATCATGTTCCTTGAATATCAAAACGTGTATGACTGTATTTCTTTCTTTTCGTTTTGTCAGAAACAAGAATTGCGCACGTTTCATCCGTTACATAGGTCTTGCGCCTAAATTCTGCGATGAAAATTCCGTGATGAACATTTTGGAAATCGCTACGGGCGCTGCAGTCAGCAGACGAGTTTAGCGGTGCCAAAATTATTTAGAGAACCTAAATTTCAGAGAGTGCCCAACTGCTCGGTCAGGGTCACGTGGTTTCTAGGCCATGTTTGCAATACGAGCTGCGAGGAGGTGACGAACTCGTTGGTCATCTGCGAACGCGAAAACGCAGCGCATGCGCACTTGCGACCAATCTTACCTAGAGACGTCTGCCACTAAATGGGGAGCGCCTTCCATGGTTTGAGATAGACCCTCTCTACAATCTAGGCTCTAAAAGTTTTCATCGTGCATCACTGCCCACGTTATCGGTGCGCGCACACGGTGCCCGTCACATTTCCCCTTCTGGCCACCAAAATAAGACGGTGTAAACACGCCAGTAGCAAGATGGCGGCGCGCAGAGGCCGTGCTTGCAACGTGTGTAGCGCGCCATATTGCTTGCTTTCGATGATAATTAAACTGAGCCTACATGTTGTTTTGGGGTTTGATTTTACTGTACTTTTGGATGCGGTCAAAACGTAAGTTAATTTCTCGGACAATTGTGCTTGTATTCATACAGAAAAAGGGTATCAGGAGGAGGAAGTTTGGATTTTGAAGTTTTCGAGTGTGCAATTATAGAAGTAACGTGTTTGGAGCGTATAGCTATTTGCAATAAGAAGCCGTTGCTCTCATAACAAGTATACACGACGAGTAGGGCAATAGCATCGTTTATATAAAGGATTAGGCCGCGGACCATGGTGTTCCAGATATATATACATTTTTTTTCTATTTAGCTTATTGGTGGCCCTCTATGTCATTTGTTTATTTTGTTAAATATATGACACTCGCCTGTTTTGTTTCTTTTAACCTCTGAAAGCTGAAATTGCACTCTTTGAATGAGACAAAACAGCAAATCATCCGTCCGGTCGACCCTCATAGAAAAAGAGATGCTCAAAAAATATACGCCAATTCTTCAAGTAAATGTAAATGTACACACAAAAAACAACGCCCATAGCGAAAAACAATATTACAAATTCTTGTACCACACGCGCGTGCAAAACATTTCAGTTTTATTCAGAATAAGATAATGCTACGAGCTAAAAGTGCGAGGAGCTTGCGCCATCTATTTGTCGAACACAGGACTAAAAGAAATAAAAAAAATTTCTTTAGTGAACACATCAGACGCTCAAATCGTACGAGCTGAGCGCCATCTTAGGTGGAAGATTTTTATTATTTAATTTTTTAGTTTTAGTTTTAGTTCGAATATTTTGGAAGATAACTTTTTTTATGACAAGGATTCGTCGCTTATATTTGTTTATTATCAAATACATCCTCACCACTGTGGAGACTATTCCTAAATTATTTTAATATATTATTTTCGTTTTTTATTATCAAGTTTGATTTTAAGCATATTTGTCTGGTAGCTTGTTGCAAACTGTTCCTAGTATAGCTTGCTTTATCGCGCTCAAACAAGCTATAGTTGGGCGCAGGGCATTGCTGATTACAAATGTTCTCGCTGTCTTTTTGGGCATTCGTTCTACAGCGTTATTATCAGCTCATGTCACAAGTGCATTGGTCATGCAGCTATAATATTAAGCTCGGCCGCATTCACAACTACCCGAGTTCCTTATTCTGTAAGTGAACAACCAACCTGGTCGATTGTTCTGCGCCTTCTCAAAGACTTTCGTATGTTTCACTTTTGTCGCTACAAGTTTCGCTTGCCGAGGAAAGTGCGAGAAAGTCTACATACATCGATACTGATTTTGTTTTTCTTTTATATAGCTGTTGTTGAATTTTGCGTAATACACGAAAATGTTTTAGTCGGGGCTTACCTTTGAACTAATTTCATCTTTGTGTGGAGCGCGCGATACATCCGTGCTGTTGGACTTTGACGTTTCGGTTGTGATGCTGACTCCCTCGTGGCTGGTTGTCTCTGTGAGGGAATTGAAAAGGACGTGGAACTTTTGATTTTCGAAACCTTCAATCTCTTCTGTTCCGTACAGAGCAACTCCATCGCACCATAAACATTGAGGCTTGACAATTTGCTACGAGTGTTGGTACAAACAACCAGTGTTTACATATGACGGCTAAGCCCGTGTACCTTAGCTCACGCGCAAATAAAGCTTAATTGAAAACGCATAACTCGCACTTGAGACGAGTGACTAAAACTCCCTTGTTTCTCGCTCCTAAAGGCCCGTTCACACTCTTGCAACCGAGTACGACCGAGAGAGACGAGATCTGTTAAAACTTCTTAAAATTTCTTAGGACGAGGGAACACACTGACATTCTGGCGCTATCTATGCGGTGACCCTGGAACTGCATTTCACAAGAGCGAAGGTTTTGCGGGATTTCCGAGGTCAAATGTGCGTAATACCTATGAGAAAGGCTCGTTTATAACGTTCACAAAAGTTTTTCGAGCCAAGAAAGAAATGATAATGCGCGAGAGAAATAGAAAATATGCCGGACCGCCAAGTTTACACTGCTACCCAATAGATGGCGCAAATGCGTCCTCTCGTTGTAAGAGGTTTTAAGGAGCCCAGTTTTAAGAGGTCGCAAGAGTATGAACGGGCCTTTAGCCTTCGAGAGAAGACACATCTGAACATCCCTTCGTAATAATTCGTAACCATCTTCATCACCCGTCGCGTTACAGGCGATTACAAAAAATATAAGTGCGTTGGACTACTCAAAAAGGCAAGAACAAAAAAAGAAAAGAAAAGAACACAAGTAATTAACCGTTAGTCAGAATAATAGATAATATTCTAGTACGAAAAGTCGGGAAATACACCGATCAATCTACAATGGTTCTTACTGGTAATTTGTGATTGGCTGAGGAAGCTTGAAGCCTGTCATTGCTCTTCCATTTGAGCGATCTCGACTGATTTTTTTTTCTTTGAAAGGCCTGTACCGCCGGGTCGATTTGGAATTCACACTTCACAGATAATAATAAAAAATATTGTATTCACTGAACGCTCTATAAACAGAAATAGTGCTTATAATATTCACGCTTCTCGCTTTGTGACTGGTTCTTCGGCGTTCTAATTGGCTGATGGCGCAATCTGAGTGGCTGAGGAACGATGATAACAGATGCTTGGAACTCGCCACATTTTCTGTTTCTTAAGTTGTGAGTTACTGCAGTGTGCATTTGCCGTGAGTCCTCTTACCCTGTGAATGGGAGTGTCCGCTTGTTCCACGACCCGGATTTGTAGGAGTAACTTTGTCGGTGACCTGGTTGAAAAAAAAACAAACAATAAAGGGCAACAATCGTGTACACGTATCTCTGCCTTGAAGTTTACCCAACTAACCTTCGCGAAGCTATCAAACTAGGCATACTTATTGACGAAAAAATAAGTGAACAGGCGATCAGATTATCGTGGACACAAAGGAAGCAATGATTAAAGTACCCGAACCCCAAACAATTGTCAGTGCCAAGTGCGGAGGCATTGTTTTAGTTCTGGTGCTCACTTCGAAATACTCGTATTGATCGCCTCATTGGTATTCATATCGGCCCAAGTCCACATGAACTGTCAGGTATGAAATACCAACAAAACAAATCAAACAAGATAGTTGAATAAAAACGGCACAGATTGTGAGTAGAGTTTTGATCTGCCAAATAAATTATACAATCACCAATAGTCAAAAAAAAAAAAAACTCAAGGCGTGTTTTGGTATGCTTTCAACTCTTGCTTCGTGATTCGTTCTTTGGTTTTCGTCTCTAGTGGCTTTGAAAGGATAATAAGATGTTCGAGACTTTATCGACACGCACTGCGTCTGACAGCTTAAGGAACGCCAGGACGTGGCCGATGCCGAGCATCCTATCGCTGGGCAGCCAATGAGATTGTGACATTACACGTTAAGAACGAAAAAGAATAAATCACAAAGCAAAACGTGCCTGCATACTAAGCCGATCTCTGCGTTTTCTGAGCACTCAGTGACTAAAATAATGTGGGTAGTTAAGCGAGTTGGTGGCTAAATTACTAAAGAGAAAGAGTGACATAGGAGAGAATACGGACGACACGGGCTTTTACCTTGCAACATATCGCTTTACTGGCTTCAGCTGGCCTACCGAAGGTCGGCGGGAGCGCGTCGAAGAGGGAAAGAGAGAGGGCGGTGCGTAAGAGAAGCAGGAGGGGATATGGCAATACCACGCTAGAAGACAAAACCTGCACCGCGGCGGTAGAAGAGAGAGGTGTCTGAACGGGCACCGCCTCGCCACGGAGCGAGTGTGTCGAAGGTTCGCTCTCATTTCTGACAAACACCGTGAGATGGCGCAGCACGACAGGAGCTCGAGGAACCGTCCTTACTTGCGTAGACGTTTTTGAAGGCCACGAGGTGCGCCATCGCATCGGCGCTCGAAGACACCAACCCGACCGCGGCCCTTACCGGGGGATGCGCGTAGCCCGAGTGGAATTTCGACTCTGGCCTTGTTCCCACACCTCTCGCCTACGCCTCTCCGCCTCCTCTCCTTCCTCGCCAACGTCATCACCAGTGAATCCACGCAACGCGGCCTAGCTGGCGTCAGCGTCCCCGCCAGAGCGTCTTTCAGCGTCTCACAAAAATTACGACTCTATATAGAACGCGCAACGCCAGGAGGCACATGTCTTCCACTTTGCGCCATATTCTCGTCGAGCTTCAGCGCGTTTGCCGCTCGAGGCGGGTCGGAAATCCATTAACGATGACGCAATGCTCAGGCCTTGTCTTCTAGGTGGTATACGGAGCGCAAGTTCGTCTGCTTGTTTTGCAGGGGTTGCGGTGGCGATCAGAACGCCGAGCTCTGATTGTCTCTGATTGAAGGATAGTGGGTAGACTTCAAGGCAGCTTGCTTTGAGGTCTATCCACTGTCCTACAGTCGGAGCCAATCAGAGGTCGGCGTAACGGCGTCACCACAAACCCTGCAAAAAAGCAGACGAACTTGCAATCCGCATTGGCTTATGGGGCTATGCCGGCAGCTCTGCGTACGTGGCAAAAGGTGGGGTCTGCTACAGCATCCGAGAAATATCTGTTTTCCCAGAAGAGCGGTCGTTGCGCTGTAATCGTGATAAGTTCAGACGAGTTCCACTTGAGGTTTGCTTACATGGGCCGTTGCAGGTGCTCTTGAGGAGACCTCCGGGGTATAATACGCCACAGTGGTCACTTCGTCTGCAAGACAGAGCGCCCAGATCATTAATCGTTGTAACCCGAGGAAAACACTGGCTTTACTACACTCTAAGTGAAATCTGGAGCATCTGGTCTCCCGCAAAACACTTGGGAGAGCCAATCGCTGCAATTTACGGAGGGAGGTCGGCCAATGAAAAAACTAAAAATGTAATTGGACCTAAAAAAACAAAACATGCGCTGTGACAGCATGAGGAAACGTCGTGCTTATGCCGAAACATATTTTTGTTAAAAGATGCTTAGTTTTGTTATTCGCTGAGCTTCCTCCCTAGGTTCCAGCAATGGACCCCCTTGAAAATCGCGCGCCGTCTAGTCGCTGCTGCAGCAATTTGCCGAATCCGTCATTTTGGTGTCCGAGTACTCTGAGCATATATTGGACAAGAGGGTGACGTCAGCGTTCGACGAGGACTCGGATTCAAGCACACGCTTCGTGCCCAGAAAAATGGCGACCGCCAATGTTGCTTGATGGGGTTTTGAAACTATCGATATTCCAAGTGCTTCGGGAGAAAGCAGACGCCGCAGTTTCCTTTGCGGGTGTTAGACATTCCTTACCGGGTGTTAAACAAAAACAAATGCGTCGTTCGAAGGGACAGTTAGTATAAGTTTTCGCTCGCTCGTTGTCCGTACGTGTACACGGCGAGCAAGTGTTCCGAAATGCGTCTTTGTGCGCATCGGAACGCAAGGAGGAGCTCGCCAATAAGAAGGCAACATGGAGAAACCGCGGGTAACGCGCGATGGCGAGGCAGCATAGTGAATGGTTGAGTTCATGGGAAACAAAAGTCACGTGGGCGCATTTGGGGGCCAAACAAGCGTACGAAGTGTGCAAGGAGCAGACCAATTTGCACGCCGTATAGCATTGTTTAGTTATAATCGTACTCTTTCTTCATTCTGCCGTTTGCCTAGGACCTTTTATGTCTGCCATGATTGGCTGTCTACGTGTTCAAGAAGAAAAGTCAACTCACAGACATTTTTGTACAGGGTAGTATACGTGTAAATAAAATGCACCGCCCATCCTACATACTCTCCGAGGTGCTGAAGGTTCATTTGTATCGCTCGTGAAAACGCGGTGACTATCCACTTCGTCACAAAGATTTTATGAATTATTTCAATTTCGACGTTTATCTTAAAAGGATGGATAAAATTTATTCAAACCAAGCGACTTTTGAGTGATCTTTTGGGCAGGCGGAGAACATCAAAGTGATGCTACACAAAGAAGTGCCCGAACAGTGTTCTCCAATCAGGCTTCTATTGAGCCCGGTTTGGTTTTCTTTGTATACTTTTATTAGATAATTATGGCGTCGATGTTTTTCTCCCTTTTGCTTCCAGTGCACTATGAACAATTCTGATTAGATACAATAAATTAGTTTCCCTAACTGGCTAGAATTGCAGCATATGACTCTGCAGACTAACGCTCACAAGTTGCAGTGAGGCAGGTGTGTCATACATACTGTGCCGCATAACACACGCCATATTCCTTTCGGCCCAATGCACCAAAAACAAAAGTACATCATACATTCAGGAAATATTCCAGGGTGCACGCTAGGGTGATGAAGTCCTCGTTTCAAATGATACTTTCATGCACTAGTCTCACAATCTCGACTAAAACGTGCCTCCGTAAAAAAAAAAATCTTTTTTTGTTTTGTTTTGTTGCACAAATGAACTATACATCACCGAACTCTCCGTCGCCCGCCCAAATGTAGCCTAGCGGTTCGGTCCAGATGCCAAAGTTTCAAAACTAACCGCTATAAACAAATAAAAAATATCATGAGCCATTCCCCTCTGTAAAGATGGATGACCAGCGAAGCAGTTTAGCACAAGACACAGACGTGACACAGAATATTGAACAAAGGTACGAACACATTTATTGTCTTGATCGGTGGTCATTGCGACGAGAGGTACGCACACACATGTCGAGGACTATCACCGCCCCGAGGAGCCGGAGGAAAATAGACACACACTACGGGACCGCCACCCGCCGGAAGGAGACGAAACTAGGCACGCAAGCCCTCGGGACGACGAAAAGAGAGGGCGGTGCGAGCCCTTTCTGAGTTTTTGTTGACGCACACGAAAAATACACGGAACTCTAGCCATAAACAGCTTTGCTGTAAAACATGCTAATTATTGGGCGAGTATGTGCTGAACCTTAGAATACATGGTAGCGCTACCGTGTATTCTAAACGTTGTCAGTCTCGTCTTCGAGATCTACCACGTATTCTAACCGTTAATTTATTCAAAAGTTATAGCTGATTATCAGAAACTTTCACACGAAAAAGGGGCACGTTTTCGGTACTTGACCCCATTTATCCACATGAATTTGTGGACTTCGTCGGCCCCATTTTTCTATTGAAATTGTTTTAAAAATGGCCTGTTACTTTTGAAATAGATAAGGTTAGTTCTGAATAAACTTTGTCATCTGATCCGAACTGTTAGCGCCACATATGGGCGGAGGCTGAGCGGCCAGCGGCACGTTGTTTAGTTTCAGGGTAAAGAAAGAGACTGTCTACTTTCCCCACATTTCTCCAGGGGATTTCGCCAGACTTTTCCAGCTATCCCCCGATTTCCCCGAATTTCCCCAAATGACGTATCGGAAAGACTTACCACTTTCTCCAATGGAGAACTTGACAGTACTTGGTGAGCTCTCGAAGGTGTACTGGGTGAGTTTTTCCTTGATGGCGGACGTGTTGGTCACCAGATACCTCGCTTGTAGGGTGAGGATGTACCTAGTGCCACACTTGAAACCTTCGAACTCCTGCTTCACGGCCTTGGGGTCTCTGATGATTATGTTCTTGTCGGTCCTGCCGTCGTCCACGTTGATGGCGTTCGCCAAGTAGCTGTGCACCGGAACGCTCGTGTTCTCTGGCGGAGTCCACCGAAGCATGATGCTTGCGGTCTTAATCCAACTCTCCTTGCCACAGGATGCATAGACCACTTTCGCCTTCAAGTCTCGCGGCGCGTGGATGTCGCCTGCAAGGTAAATGCGCGCACAGCGCCAATATATATAAAAAAGGCAAAAGTATTATAAAAATAAAAAAAAACTTATTACTTTGAAAGTAATTTTATCGCACCTTTTAGGCTTTCATTTTGATTCTATGCCCTATACTTTTGTTTGTGAGGTCGCCTCGAAGCTGTGGCCCTTGCGGTGAAACGAAACTTGCGCAGAGGGTGTTCCCTCTAAAAAAAGTGTTACTGTACATGTACGGTGCCTACAGATGCTTGTGACAAATGCACATTCCTGTATTAATTATTAAATGTTTTTCCTACTGTATAGGTAGGTGTTCCAAGCTAATATTTCTAAAAAATTATTACTTTTTTTTTTTTTTGGGGGGGGGGGGGGGAGGGCGGGGGTGTTTAATAATAACTTCGACTGACGGAGCGTCAAAGCGGGAAACAAGCTGGTGACGATTAGACCTAGGATAATCTTCGGGTCTAAGGTATGCAATACAAATCAGCTGTTTTTAAACGTTTTGTGTATATGTCGTCCTTCGCTTACCTGCACTCTTCGGGCTGTGTTGTGTATAAACTAAGACGGCTTTTTCTTTGATGGACCAAAAAAAAATATAAACGACAGAGAAAAAAAATCAAAAACCCACACACCACATTCAGAAAAGAATACTTGAGACAAAAATGAACTACAAAAGCTTGGAATATGAGTGTCTTGTATAACACTGTGGGTTCATACAACTTGGGCATAAAAACCACTACATAAAAGGTCACTCTAGAAACGTGGATTAAAATAAGAGTTATTAAAATAGCTTTTAAATTTTCGCAGTAGAGCTTCACTACCATCATAAATTGATCCCAACTTTGGATGAATCAAAACTAACTTACTCCTTCTGTCGGTGTACAGTGTGGCGACTTGTTTCGCCGTGCGTACGTAGGCGAAGTCTTCCTTTCCCGCTGCGGATTTTCGTTCAATCTTGTACTGGGCTTGCACGTTAAAAACGTAAAGTAGGCCGCATTTTAGGTTCTCGGTAACCTCGTTGAACTCTTCGCTACCGTTCCTAATAACCATGTAGTCTTGATCGCCATTGACGCCTCGCACGTGCACGACATAGCTGTCGACTTTGAAGGTCTTGTTCTGGGGAGCAGACCAAGAGATACGGACGCTGGCCGTGTGATTCTTGGCAGTCTTGTCTTCGCAGTTTTGTTTGTCTAGAGCCGCCGTGAAGTTTCGAGGGAGAAAATGGGGCCCTGAAAAAGGAAAAGAAAAACGAAACGATTTTGGGAAGCAATGAGACAGAGTTTTATTCTCCTGTGGTCCAATTATGGTAAACGAGAGCGAGATTTAGGTTCCGCTGCTGGTTCTTCATTTCATACGTGACATTTTTGACTCAAGTCTGGTACTTTGGCAATTACATGGCAAACCAAAATAAAAATATACATAAATGCAGAAGACAAAAACACTCTGGAACTAACGCCTTGGAGCAAAACCGTATTAGGCCGTTATGAGGTGACTGGGATTGCCAAGGTTGTGCGAAAGTTATAACTTTCGCCAGAGGACAGGAAGCAGGTAGTAGTGTAAGATGGCCAAATAGCACGTCAGAGGAACGCCTATCGCTGCTACCTGGCCATCTTTCATTTTGTCAGAGAGTCCGTAGTTTGGGACCTCCACTTCGCATTCTTTCTCTAGTTCGGACCACGGAGCTTTGTCAAAAACTAGTAGGTTTGTAAAAAAAGAGTATGAAAGATTACATCGGCTCATATAATATTGGACGCAATAGTACGTTTACACTCCGTGCACAGTTAACGTGATCACCACATCGGTACACTCTAAATCAGGTTACTCATGTTGTTACTGATGCGCACACTGTTACTCATGGTAATGAGTAACAAAATCAAACCTCTTTTTGTGATTTATTTCCGAAGCACTGGCATAGATAGCTGCCTCATGAGTAACACGTGAAAAACGAGAGCTTCATGGGTAACGAAGCGCTTCACTCGCGAATCGTTACCCATGCTTTCGCATTGTTCCTCATGCGGACCACGAAGACCTGCAAAATGTAATGCCGCTAAATCTAGCTTTTCGCGAAAAGTCGTCTACGAACAAAGAGCAGCCATGGAAGCAAAAAATAAAATAAAGAAAATAACACGGGTGCCGGGAAGCGAAACTCTCCGAGAAGGGGACGTTTGTTTGCTATAATTTTTGGAGACCGGGGACCGCTGCGGCGGGCATAACTTTTTCAAGAAAGGTGAGTACGAAGCGGCATAATCCTTGGATTCGCTTTTGTTATTCTGACCTCGGTATATCCATACAGACACTCCTCTGACAAGGCAGCCTGTACAATGTCAGTCAGGCCAGGCCTAACGAACACCGACCTCGGCGGCACCACTCGCGGCTCCTGCGCGTCCCTGGACTGCTCGTGTGGGGCTTTTGTGACCCGTGAGGACGCATTTGGATATGCGGACTGTCCGGCCGGTTGGTGCTTGATTTGTGGCCATCCACCAGCACAGCACGGGACTTTAGGTGAGTCAGTTTGTGGAAACAGGGCTGGTCTTGACCGCGTCTCACGTTGCTGCGCTCAGACTCTGTCCCGGAGCGCGCGCGTTCGGCCGGCGCACGATTCACTGAGCGGACAGGAGCACCTTCGGCGACCGAAACCCGAGTGCGCTCCCGATGTACTTATTTCCATTAGGAGCACGAGTGGCTTTTTCGAGCTCAGTGACGACGCTTTCGCCTCATCTGTTTCGCTATTCTTTTGGCTGGTTTTGGTTAGAGCTCAAGCTTCTTGATCTGTCGTGCCTACGCAGCGCCAAGAGCCGACTCAGCGCGCTCCGTCGGCATCGTCACGACACGCTGGCGAAAGCCAAGCAGTCTATAGTCCGGCGCCTCGGTGCAGCCAGCGTGCTTCGTCGTCTACCGGCGGCTTGCTAGCGTGACGTAGCGATGGCGCGCGCGCGTCGGAGTGCTCGGTGGACAAACCAGCGTGATGTACGAAATGAATTCAATGAATCAAAAGATCGCAAATATGCTTAGCGTGAAAATGAAGTGTGCATTGGGATACTGAGCACGACGATTTACCTGTCCAGTCATGCTCAGTCTCCCATGAGAGACATCATTTTTATGTCTAGGCATACCTGCGGCATTGTCATTCGTCAGATGTCTTTCATGGACCACGGTAATAGACTTACCCAGTGCTCGGCAGGGAAGTATAGTCGCGTAGATACTTTTTAAGACTGTGGGTTCAAAGCTATCATACTGACATTTTGCTTTTTGCTCAGTGATAATACCGCCCATAACTCGGCCATTTGACTACCCAAAAAGCAATGCTCTTTAACTGACTTCGAATCAAAATAATTAAATTTAAGCCCACATTGACGCTGAGCGCAGCTATAGAGTGAGAGCGTGAAGATGGGTAGCAGCTATTTTATTAGAGCTTTGGGCACTTTGTTTCCAGGAAGACGTTCCGACAGTTGAGAGAGGATGCCCAGGACCGAAAGCCTTTCTGGGGTCCAAAACAAAGGGTATTCTCTGTCCCGGAAGCAGTCCCCAGGTGGTCAACTTACCAAGCACCTGCTCCGACCTCAAGGCGTCTGTCCTTCTGCTGGGTGTTTATTATATTTTGAACTTGAGCTATCCATCTTCCTATGGGCAGCTTTTAGGGTTTTTGCAAACATTCATTGTAAAACGGGGGTCAAGGTTCGACAGAGGTTACCAATCAGCTCGCCTCTGCTCCCTGATAAGTGCTTGCAAACAGTATTTGAAGTAGCTTAACAAATTGAGCGCTATTCTGGTTCTTGACAAGAGTACAGATCTTCCTCCTTTGCGAAATTTTCTAGTACTTTTATTTCAAAGTTCGTTTGAGTAAAATAGGGTGTAGTTCTAAGTTAGAAATTGCGACAAGCATATCATCCCGAGATGTGATAAAATTTGTTTGGAATAAAGTTCTTTCAAGTTGAGTATTGCTTCTCTCATGCCAAACAGTTATTTTTGCCCTTCCAGCAAGCCCGTCTGGCACCTGGGAGGTTGTTGGCGAATAGATTTCATCCCGCTTCTCTGCATTCACTATAAAGTTGCCATCGAACCGCCAGGCAACTTGCTGCGTCCCCATTTCCAGTTTATTTGGAGAGCAAGCTATAAGAATTTCGTCATCATTGCGGTTGAGGATCACGCGTCATCTTTAAATGATAGGTATAGCAAAAACGGTTTCCTATGTTTAAAACCTCCTCACCACTCCCCCCCCCTACGTGCGAGGGGGACCAGTGAAAGAGTGGCGAGAAAATTTTCCCGCCTTTGAATGTTTCTTGCAGGCCTGGATTTAAGAGCAGCGCTGATCCCCGAGCTCTTGTGAGGGTGCTATACTGGGTTCGGCATGCTGTCAGCTTGCCCACCGGACCTGGGAATTAATATATATATTAATTCCCAGGTCCGGTGGGCAAGCTGACAGCATGCCGAACCCAGTATAGCACCCTCACAAGAGCTCGGGGATCAGCGCTGCTCTTAAATCCAGGCCTGCAAGAAACATTCAAAGGCGGGAAAATTTTCTCGCCACTCTTTCACTGGTCCCCCTCGCACGTAGGGGGGGATGGTGAGGAGGTTTTAAACATAGGAAACCGTTTTTGCTCATGGGATGGGTAACGTCCTGCTACTCATGGGATGAGTAACGTTCGCATGAGTAACATAATTACGCATAAATCAAGCGGCACAAAAGATGCACTTTTGTGCCGCATGTCATGAGTAATCACATTTAGAGTGTACGTTTCCGCATATTACTAAGACAATGTGTTGGAGAGAACAGCACTTTAATGCATAAGTTGGGGCCTACAAATACGTACTTCTACCTTATGATAAAGAACAGCGCGCACATTTTTTATGTCGTTTTAATACCAATTGGCCCAACTCGCCACATTACTCTCTACCTTAGCAGTGTTGTTTTTTTTTCTTTTTAGAGCGCAGCTTTCAGGCGCCCGTTTCCGGCTTGAGCTGCGTCGCGTCGCCGTCGCCATCGGCGTAACCGCGCATTGCATCATGGGACGTTTCCCGTAATGACGTCAACACGGTAACTAGGGTCACGAGTGACGCCACTCGGAACCGCGCGTTGCATTATGGGGCGTATCCCATAATGGCGTCACACGTCACGTCACGTGTGAAATCTCGAGGGTCACGAGTGACGTCACGATGGTCAATAGAGTCACGAGAGATGCCACAATTGATGTCATGGAGGTCACTCATCAAGGTCACGACCTTCACGTTTGACGTCACGAGGGTCACTAGGGTCCCTAGTGATGTCACGAGGGAGGAGGGAGGGAGGGGGAGGTGGAGGGAGGAGAAGGAGGGGAGGAGGAGAGAGTACGGAGGAGGAGGAGGGGCAATCCCTCCTCCCCGTACCATCCCCTCCTCCTCCTTAAGAGCTGCGCTCTAATTCGGCATTACAAAGAGTTGTAAACGTCTTTCTAATTTTTTTTTCTAGAAAAAAATAACTTTAGGAGGGAATCAAGGAAGACCCGTGGTTGCTTGTTCGTACTAACAGTGTCGTCGCTGTGACACGAACGTCTATACGTGTTTCCTATAGCTTTCGCGGCATATTAGTAATATGCGGCGGTTTACTCCGTACTTATGCTCACGCGCAAACGCAATGAATTGAAAAAAAAGAGAGGAGAGAGAGGGGGAGGGGGACGGGGAGAGACGCCTCGGCGAACGTAAACCTGTGTTCCTATTGGCCAGGAGGTCAAACATAGTAGACGCTTTGTTCAGCTTTGTGTTCCTCAGAGCTCGGTCATATCCCAACATAAGGCCTATGGACTGGATTCATTGCGTCATCCATCTCGACCGATCGCTAGGCAAAGACTCGACACGAGTGATGCCTTAGCATTTGGACGGGACTCGCGTTGAATTCAGACTTGACTGATAGGCAAAAGCACGAGCCGGGTGCTGGCCAAGCGGTCGGGTATAACGTCATCCGGAATCTCTCCGTCAGGAACACAAACAAACTAATTGTGTTGCTGCTGTTTGCATAAGTGCCGTTTTCAAACTTAGCCTCTATGGGCGCGACGGGTGGACTTCCTCCCAAGCACCACTACAAAAGTTTATTCGACGCCCCAGAAGGACTTTTGATTTTTTTGAAATTATTTCTTGTGATTCTCCTTGGCTCAAGTGTACGAGGCTGCGATACATGTACCTATTTCGGATGAAAAACTTATTATCTTAGACGAGTTCATAGTAAAGTCAATCAATTAATCAATCAATCAATCGCTTATTTGTTATCAGGCACTGATGCGTAATAGAATAGTGTTCTCTTGCCGCAGCTGCCTCGTTTTTATTCCTAATATTTTAATTAATTGTTTTAAAGATTCTGTGTAAAGGTGCGCGAATGCCGATTCGAATAGAATATCACTGCGTCATTCATAACCTTCACACTAGAAGGGAAAGCCAGAACAACGGGTTTAATTAACGGTGTTAAAACTATAGGGATGACATTTCGCGCTATTAGGTTGCAACCGGTGTTCGCACACCTATAATTACGTGTCTGATACCTTTGATGTCGTTTACGGATGGGTACGCTTGCTTTGGAGTTGGTGTTGGTGTCGGCGACGTCCACGTGATGGCTTCGACTGGCTTTCGGGTTTCCTCGTCATCGAGTCCAGGCTGGAAAAATGCATTGATTGGCACCACGTGCCATTCCTCAGCTACAGCTAAAGATGAGGTAGCGACAGAAAGAAGCATTTTGAATGGGCATAATCTCTGGTGGATATACACGTCTGCGGGTACAAAACGTAGCCTATAGGCGCCGCCATTCTGTTGTCTGTCATTGTGCACCACTGATCTCTATTGCAGTAGGCTGGATCGCGGATCGAGGTTCGCCTTGCTAGGGTCGAGCGGGACCACCGGCAGCCATCGCTTGAAACCAGCTAATACATGGGACTCTAAGGTAGAAACTATGAACATTGCAGTTTCTTCCCATAGTAGGTTGTTCTTCACGATGAAACGTTTATCGTTTTTTCCGGAAAAGACGGTTAATATTTTGGGCGCAAATATCCAAAGCGTTAGAATACTAATCCTATATAAATAAATGTTTTGTGGTTGAGGGTCGAGGGTTGCGACTTTGTTGGGCGTAAACTGTGATGCGGTTCAATGAGACAAGGGTTGCCGAGAGTCAATCTGGAGTCGTTCGTGATCTCGAAGTTATCAGAGCTTAGCAGACGATAAGTTAGGAAGGCCTTTACTGGGGACATTCGCATTGTTTTAAGCGCTTGTAGCGAGCACTTCTGGTGAAAGCTTGTGCTTTGAACTACAGTGAGGGCTTCTGTGACAAGCTAAAACTCGGAGCGTATCACCCATCTGTTGTATGTGTCATTATTTAACATCTGAAGCAAGCGACGCCGGCGCAGTCGGTGGTGCTCCGACACATTTGATTTTTTTAAATCGGCATTTGAACGCATGACAAATATCGATTCGATTCCTAAACACCCTATATAATGACCGTAGCACATCATAAAATACTCGCCTTCGAGCAGAGCGTACAAGCTTCAGTAATGCTACATTTGTTTGTTTCTCCCATAGCCATGCACGTATTACCTGGTGTCAAGCAATGGCCGCGAGTGGTGCCATCGACGGGCTCCTGATCCGCAATCTAGCCTACCACAATTGGGACCAGTGGTGTACACTGACCGATCTCCAAGCCTGGATGGTTGGATGGATCGACAGTATTTGCTATATACACTTAGTATGGGGTGGCAGCTTGCGCCACCTTGCCTAGAAACATTTGCTCCTCTGTCCTTGTAACGGCCGAGCCTATATGAGCAATCATGGTTCCGGCCTTATCGGTGTTTAGTATTTAGTGTTTATGCTAGGTGGTGCAAGTTACCGCCCGTTATAAAGTGTCACAGCCGCTAAGATCCGTCTATTAAATCCGGGCCCGTAGCTGCCAGACAGCTAACCCTAAGATAGGACCTTATCGACAAAAGTCAATCTCTTTCCTGAGTTCCGGTGATGTGCTTTGTTTTGTCAGTCAGGGTAACTAAAGTTGTTCAGAAATGCGGTTACTTCCAAACGTAAATTGAATAATATAGGGTGGCTCAAGCGGATCCGACGCCGTAAAACGAGCCGGAAAAATCGGAACCTGCACATATAAAGCTTAAACTTTAACCGAATGTGCAGTGAGCAGGTCAGTTTGCAGTGTGAAATAGCAAGGCGTCTCTCTCTTCCTGCTAAAAATAGAGCAACAGATTTCCCAAAGTCAACGTTGGGCGCGTTCGCAAACGACCGAATTAGCGACGCTATCAACTTCGTGGCGCCATCTACCGATAGGCGCAGCGAGCAGTCAACATAGTGCTTCGTCTGCTTGCTTTGCTTATCGGGGGATGTCGCCACAAGTTAAAACCGTCGCCAACTCTACCGTCTGTGAACGCTCCCAACGTTGACTTTGGCAAGTTTGTTGCTCTCATTTGTTTACAACTTTACAGGAAGAAAACAACGTCTTGAAATTTCACACAGTACAACTGACCTGTTCAGTGCACAATCGGTGAAAGTTTGAGCTCTCCATGTGCAGGTGCAGATTTTTACGACTCGACTTACAGCGTCGGATCCGCTTGAGTCACCCTATAGTATAGTTCATGTTAATATCGAATTGACTCCAGCGTTGCCACTAAAGTTACTTTATTGCTAATCGGAGACATCTTCAGTCGCAAACCGTATTGGGCGAATAGTAATTGTTTTAATTACGTCTGCAAGACATTCCAGAGGAACACCCATTATAGAGTAATTTGAACCGGATGTTTTATGGCGTTATCACAATATAAATATGTTCATCAAAGACAATAAGGGCATAATGCCTTTTTTCACCTAACCAGTAGGTACGCTCTTATTAGATCAGAATTACGACTTGCAAATCCCGCTTTCGGTAATAAACATTTCTACGACTTAAGTTTCACTTTGATTATGATGGTTGTAATGGGAGCCAAACCATCCGATTGAACTCACCTGAATTAGGTTCAGGTCCACCGGGTCCAGCATGTAGTGATCCTGTTTTCCGAGATTTGCGCAAGAAGACACACACATGCATATTAGGATAGGGAAATGTTGAGATCACAAATGTCTGCACCCAAGTAGCACAGCTCTTAGGGTGAAAATTTGTTTTTTTGTCTGGGAACTTAGGGCCTTAAACGAGCACGAAGAAGCAAAGACAGAACCAAGCTTGACTTTCTTTGGCCAGAGTCCGGGTATCTTGACCTTAGTTCACCAAACAAATTCTAAAGTTATAGACTTCATTGCTGGTATAGTTTAGCTGTCATCTGGAAGGTTGGGGCCTAAATCGCCAAAGAAGTGTCCAGATTTAGGCTTCAGTTCTCGTCGTTTTCGGTTCACAAGTGACATCCTTGGCTTGGCCATGCGGCAATTATGTGATGAGCCAGAGAAAAGTTATAGAAACGCCAATTAAAGTTACCCCCTCCCCCCCCTTCCAGACTAACGCCTTGGAGCACAATTAGTCCCTAGTTAGGCCCCGAGAATTGCCAAGCTTGTGCCAAGTAAGGCGATTCTCCGGCGTGCTCCCTGGCAGAGGTGCGTACCTAGGCTTAGGAAAGTCCCCCCCCTCCTCCTCTCCCCACCCCCGCCCTCCTCCCTGATCTGTTTGAAGAAGGCAAGGTTCAGTGGTCCTTCGACCACTGAACCTTGCCACGTGCCCGTTTCGTATTTGCGAAGTATAAATTGGGCAAAGATCTCGAAAGAACGCTTCCTTGTGGTTTCGCAATTATGGTGATTCGGATTAATTAAGGCAGTGCGTGGTGAGACCTGAACATCTCATTAGCGCTCCGTAGCCAATGAGCTCGTGGCATTAGCCGATGGGAAAGCAGCAGAACCAATCGCGACGCAAGATGCGTGAACATCTTAGGCCACGCCCAGCGAATCTTAAAATCTCAGGGACTATGTGCACTGCGTAGCTCAAGTGAACTGTACTTTTTTTTAAAATCAGCGCGTACAAATCTATTTGTTTGGCTTTACTTTACAAAGTCTAGAAATACAAAAGCTTATGTTGAATGTCTGACAGCTTTATGACCGTCAATACTACCCTACGGCCTACCCATGAACGCAATTAGTCGGGGACACATACAACATACAGGGGTGCAAGACACGTTAAAGTTGTATTTCCCCACCGAAGCAAAACGATCGCTATTTATCCGTTAAATTCAAAAGCACTTTCCTCTCAAACGTGACTTTCTTCTTTTTTACGAGAAACACAGTGAAACACTTACCTCCATAACCGTAACGTCCTGTTGTTAATGGTTGGCATCCGTTTTCCGCACGTGGTGCATGTGACATGAGGCGAAACAGAGTTAAGATTGAAATACATTTGTCCATGTTCCACAAAACGGAGCTCAATACAATACTCAGATTTTTAAGCGATAATAAAAGGAGCTCACTCACCCTTTGGCATGCAACTTTCTTGTGCCACAAAAGTATCTGGAGCGCAAGTTCGTCTGCTTTTTTGCACAGGGGCTGCGGTGACACGCAGAACGCCACAGCCCTTATTGGCTGATTGAAAAAATAGTAGGTAGAACCTCGAGGCATCTAGCATTGAGGTCTACCCTCTATCCTTCCAGCCAATCAGAACTCGGCGTCGTTCTGACGTCACCGCCACCCCTGCGCAAGAAGCGGACGACTTGCTCTCCGCATAAATTGAACCAGGTAAGACAAATGATAAACAAAGTAAAACGAGAGGGCAAAACAAGGCATGCTTGTGTCATCTTTTGTTTTATATATTCATTTTTGTTTAGTTTTACGTGACTGGCACCAGTGCGTTGATCGCCGCGTTGATTATACATTCAATGTCAGCCTATAAAGCGATGTCCGAGTATACGACCGTCGTGGAGCTGGTGGGCAAATAACTTTTCAGTTTTGTTCTTGCGGTTGATTCAGAGTCCGTCACTTGCTGCTAGCTCGGGTCACAGTCTAAACTTTCAGTGAGTATGTGCAAGGTTCTTCTGACACTAGTTAACTTGTATCAGTTCGAACATTCATAATAATAATTATTAATCGTGGCACTCATTTTTTAACTTTTGGTGTTGAAACAAGGTTTTATACCATTTACTAATAAAAATAAACTACCGCGACAAGAAGACATAACATAATACATATTTAAGTCCAAGAATCGAATCTTTAAATTTACGCCTTTACATGCTCTTTCTCCGGTAACGTTTCATCTTTTTTTTGCACTGATCACCATAACAAAAAACACTCTCATATACATAGGCCAGAAAAAAAAATTGTCACCAATTGGATCTCAACTGGATCTCTTTAACGAAGTCTCTTTTCTATTTATGTCGTAGATTTTGTACCACAAAGCAAAGAAAAAAATTGTAATTGCTGGCTACACTAATAAAGTCACCATTAAGCCACCATACTCCGTTTCAGGTTAAGACTGACCACGGCCGACGCTAGGGCCCAATGAGCCCAGTCAAGCAGCGCTAAAACTGCATCGTCAGGAGGCTCGTTCTCTTTGTATGTTTGCTATCACCAACTGAACAAATCACGCACAAAAAAGGTGCAGAATGGGGGTGCATTCACTGTGCATGATTGGTTTATAGTCGGCGATTGGAAACAGGCAAATGCCAAGAACGCCATGGCAGTGCACTTTTGGCGCTGCTCTGTTGGCTCTACTAAGGCCCGTTCACACTCTTGCAACCGAGTACGACCGAGAGAGGCGAGACTTGTTGAAACCTCTTATACTTTCCGAGGACGAGAGAACACTCTGGCACTCTGGCGCCATCTATGCGGTGACCCTGGAACTGCATTTCACAAGAGCGAAAATTTTGCGCTATTTCTGAGGTCAAATGTGCGTAATACCTATAAAAAAAGCTCGTTTATAACGTTGAAAAAGTTTTTCGGGCCAAGAAAGAAAGAATAATGCGCAAGAGAAATAGAAAGTATGCCGGACCGCCAAGTTTACACTGCTACCCAATAGATGGCGCCAGTGTGTCCTCTCTTTGTAAGAGGTATTACAAGAGTTCCAGAACGGGCCTTTAGAGTGCTTCAATGTTGCTTGCTGGCCGCGTCTTGCTAGGGTGGTGACATTCTTTGGGAGGGCAAGTGCCGCCTGTTCGACCGCGGCCGCCATTTTTCCCTCCCGCGGTGTGGTGACCTCGTATACGCGAGACCAGTGGATCGGCTTGTGCTCCCAAAAGTGCCGAATTACGAAGTACTCGCGGGGTCGGGATATAAGGTGTTCCAAGTAAAGAGGCTTTCCTCGACTCGGTAATGCAACGAAGCGTCGGGAAACGCGGTGATCTGTAGAGGGTTTTCGAATTATCGTTAGAAGGCATCGCTGCGAAATCAATCACGTAGTTGACCGAACACGTGATTCGCGTGTTGACAGAGTTATCCCTCGTCGTTTCACGGGTGGCAACGCTCAAAACGTGCGTAAACAGCCCATAAATGGCTAGATATGAGAGGGGATGTAAGATGGCGGTTTTGCTAGCAGACGACATAGTTAATGTCCTCACTTTCGGAGGGCCACCAGCTCAACACCGAGGCAATCTAGACTCCATCGCTTCCTACCGTCGGCCGCGGTCGTACGTAAAGTGACATTGAGAGTGAATCACTAACTTTCGAGTAGAAAATTCAAACTCACGCCATACGAAAATTCGGCGGACATCAAAGACCCCAAGCACATGAAGAACAAGCCGAGGTACTTCATGATGACGAGCGCTTCGCAGTCGTCTCTGTGGCAATCCTAAGAGAGAACGACAGTTCCGTTCAGCAGCTCCTGACGTTATGAGAGTTCGCGGTCTTCGGCATATCTCTTATGAGAGCAGCTACGCCGAGATCGCTGAGAGAGCAAAACACCAAAACACGTGCAATCAAACACACCCCGACGGTATGTGCGATTGTACGAAAGAGTTGCAGCTTGGCGGTTGTCCGATAACGCTTCCAAAGCTCTAAACTTGACTCTACGAAGTAATCGAGACGTGGGCGGTGTCTGTTCGGCGAGTGATAGGGTTCAGACCGCTGTCCCCTTGAAGACAATGGAAAACAGGTGAGCCGTTTCTAAACTGCGGGGCAATAGCAGATTGCTTTCAGACGATCTATATACGGGAGCTCTCGGTAGGATGTGAGTGCCGGTATTGTCACGTTAAAGGGATTGTTCGGTCTAAACAGGAAGTACTTAAGTCTTTGCGCTCGTTAGGTCTAGAAAGCCTTCATATAGACAAACGTTATTTTCATTTTGATACATATTGTCCGGGTATTAATTAAACTAGTCATCAGCGTCTGTACGGAACCGCACCCTAATTTCGCCAGTGTCAATGACTGACATCCTGCTGTTACGCGTAGGCTATGGAGGCACTTCGTGTACGCGGGGGTTGGAATATGTTCTTCGATGAGTGTTATGTACTTTGTTTCCTCTTATACTCTATTTTAGGTTGTTTTCAGTTCAATAACGTACGTTTCTTGTCATAGCAAAAAAATAAAAAGACGGACTTCTATTGAGAAATCATTCCAAGACGGCCGTGAGCTTGGAGCAACTATCCGTGCGTTCCTCAGATTGAACATATCATTGTTTGCAAAGAGTAACCACACCATTGCGATGATGATTGCCAAGGCTGTCTATGTTTCTGACGGTATCTGTGACCCAGCATTGTCATGAATAGTAAAGATAATCCGGAATTCAAAGCCATTATATGTCTGGCAGTCTCAACGCTGCGGCACGTCGTTCAGGGAAATACTGTGACTAGGCCGTGAGACATGTGGTCTCCGGACGCGCGCGTACCCGCCTTTTATTATTCTTTGTTTTTGAAACGAAGTTTGGGAACCGGTAACCTCCAGGGGAACCTCACTTTCGCAAAGTACACGTTATTCACGCGGCACTTGTGTGATGTTCACCTTCGCACCAACCCACTGCGCCGTTCACACGGTGATGTCGCTGATCGACTCTGGATTGAGGATGGTGAGTGCTTGTAAGTTTTGGAGAATGTTTACCGATCAATACTTTTACTTTTCTTAGGAACTGAAACCTTCAAAACGTTAAAATGGGAAGTGCTCTCCAGGCCTCCGGAGAGCACTTCCTTTACTGTCCTTTGGAACTTGAAAAATAGTTTTTTTTTTTAACTTGTTGGTTGCTCAATTTTTTCTACGAGCCGGTTCTGAAATAAACTTGGTTTGTACATATTTATGTGGTTAGAGGACTTCAATGTTTAGTTATAAAGTTAGACAGGATGGTGATCATAAAATTTTTTAATGTGCAATGTTCCAGCTCTACTGAGTTCTATCAAAAACAAAAGTTTTGAAACTTGACAAATATGGGGCTCCCTGCTGGATGGTTCCCAAGACGTTTGAAATGTGGAATAACAATAAACATCTGGTTGTTATAGGACAGGCAGGGGCCATGATCCCTCGAGCGCATTGGCTGGTAAATAAACGCACGAGATGTGCGAAAAATATTTCCTTCGCGGCTTGCTTACTAACAGGCGTACTTGCACGCCATATAAATTAGTGTTGAGGACAAAGCTGGAGTCCACGAGATCAATCACATCGATTAGAGTCATTACTGTGGGAGACAGAATATTAAAAATGATGCTCTATTGTCAACGCTGACATTTGAAGGCAATGTCTTGCGATATCATGAGGAATTGAACGTAGAGCAGCAGTTACACACACAAAAAATGTCTATGCGGCGCAAATGAAACCGAAACCATTTTGCATACAAATAACATTAAAGGTGAGCGCTATTGTGAATTTACACGTTTAGACTTTTTGAATGTCTCGCAAGATCATGAAAGATTTATGCTAGAGTAACAGTTGTATTTTCAAAATATATTTATGTGGCGAAACCGAAACCAACCTGGAACCTGACAGGTCGCGGCCACATTTGCACACGGACAGCTCGATTCTATTTCACACGGCGACAGGACATCGTTTGTCTGCAGTCCGAGAGTTGTTTCAACCAACCGCAAAACAAAAGTCCCCTTGAATGCATGAAGATGTTGTCGGAGAGAGAAACAAGGTTAAACGAATAAAAAACGAAAAGTTACAGTAGAGCAGTCGGGAGGCACCCCAACGCGGCTCTTTACCTGATGTTACGTCAGAGCTTCCGCGGTTGCCATTGTTGCCAACAAAAATGCCGTTTTTTGAGGACGAGTTTTGAGAAAAGTTTAAAATCAATTTCTCGCACGGAGGAGGATGAAAAATTCAGATATTGCGCGGAGGGTGGTCCTAAACACTGTTAAAACAAGATTTAATTTTTTTCTTGAAGACGAAAATTGACCGGACAATCACTTTAAGAGTTTAAGCTACCCCCTTAAAGATTCCCGTGAGACTAATTTCCTGCAAATCACTTGGAGAGCTAACTTTGATTAACAAAGAGGGATTGAAAAAACGACGAAGCCAAGAAAGCATTGTTGTCGAAGACGAAGCCTGCGATGCGACCCGGAATGTTACGTTTCATACACCGCTATTATGATCACTGAAACATTGCAGACTTCAGTCATGTAGCACGTCAGGGAAACACCTAATTTGACACAAGCTTTAAAATTCCAGTGGCTCAATTTTGGGCCTAATATGGTTTTGCTCCAAAGCGTTAGTTGGTGCCAGATCACTATTCTTTGACATTTCGATGGCTTTTATCTGGCTCGACACATAATTTCGAGAATGCCAGACTTGAGTCAAGTATGCCTCGTACGAACCGAACTACCAGCAGTGGAGCTTAAATCTGGACCTTTTTTTTAAAGAATATAGGTCCAAAGCTGCCACGTGAACGGCGAACAACCAGAAGTGAAGCCTAACTCCGGCAATCTTTTGTAATTTAGGCCTAAGGATGCCAGATACAAGCCAAATTAACAGTCGCCAAGCCTTACTTTGACACGTGTTTTGCAAATTAGAGCCAAGATACCCAGTATCTGGTCAAATAAGATCAAGTAGTGCATTACATTGTGCTACTTCAGGCTTGATACGGAAAAAAAACCTGTTAATTGCGCATCTTTTGGTCATTCGTGCCTTGTGATTTACCGAGCTTTCTTTGATCGCGGATACTCGCTCTTTTGAGTACTTCGCGACAAAGGAGACCAGCGGGTGTCATTGTAGGTTATAAAAGTTCGAGCTCATACACCAGAGGGTTTCATTTAAGGTATAAAGGCTCAAAATCCTACAAATATAATTTCTTCCTCTCTTGGACTCGCGCCGTGTGTAGTATAGTGTTTGTATTTCTCCTATCAAGGCTGTCGTCATGCCGGGAAACTCAAGAAGCGTCAAGAATTCTTGACTGATAAAAGTCAAGACAGCGCGCGATCGCTTCACTCATATAGATCAGGCTATACGTCGTTCCTTATTTCTTTATTGAGGAAAAAAAGCGCGATTCAGAAAGCAGTTCTAATACCCATTCATGGCTATTGCTTTGATATCAGCAGAGTCGGCAAAAGAGGTGCCCATTGAATGGAATGATTAGTGCTAGCAAATACGAGCAATTACGAAGTTGATAAGCTTGCGGCACCGTTTTGATACGTTCATTGCGACATCTACAACATCTATTACACTACGCCTCCATATTCACTTGACGCACTTCTGACGTACTGCGCGGTGTGGCTTGCAGAGCGTCGTAGGTATACTGCGAAAGCGTTATGTAATGTTGTAAAAGTAGGGTTACATAAAGCACTTACCACAATACAGACATTTATGACCAAGGCTTCAGATTTTAAGCCACTGTTTGTCATTCAGATTTAAAGAATAAAGCCTGCAATCTAAATTTAAACAAATTGAAAGTGATGGCTTTTGAAACCACGCCGTGAACATCGCAAATCGACATACTGGGAGCACCAATCCAACTTTTCTTTTAAATAATTATAACCAATAAAAATAATTGTATTATCTTGGAATAATTATGTAGTCTTAGTGGCAAGAAGGCGTCCATGCCGTTTCCTTTTTCACTGAGACGGCACAGCCATTAGAGCATGTAACCGATAGCCCCTATGATCGGTTGAACTATTTGGATAAACACATGTAATTGGAATGCCGATTCCGCTGCGGGAAAGTATAATTAATTAAGGAACTTTTGAGTTTGGGTAACTTAACTTTTCGAAATATTTATTAATCTACAAAATGGCACTTTGTGTATCTTCAGAAACTGGAACACAAACCGCTAGTATGTAGCACCTGAACTGGAAGCTCGTGCTGTCGACACTTGTTCAACGAACATGCCTGCCTGATTAGATATGAACGGCCATTGCGCCTGCACGCACAAAAAACCGCTGTCCATATCTATTCATCCATAGCGCTTTTTTTGCAACCGCGCCACTTTATAAGTACCTTGATGTCCATCTATCATCTAGTGTATACTGGATGCGTCACGTAGTTTCCAAAGCTGTTAAAGATCGCGGCGCACTTGAATCGGACTTGCTCACGTTACTGAGATAGAGCAAATACCATTAGTCGTTACTCACTGAAATATAAACTAAGTACTTTACTCGTTACTGCGATTCAGAAGGAACGCGTTATCCGAGCTTGAAAGTAACGTGTTTGTCTCTCGTTACTCTGAACGGGTATTTTATTTTTTATAAAGCAGTAGCCGCTTTTAATATTTGGCGTCTGTAATAATTTCTTACTTTTTAGCACGTTAACTCAGGGATAACTGTGACTATACTGGCATACCTTGTGCACATATCTTTAGGGCCTTTCAGCGTTTTCTTGTGAAAATTGCATTCACAAGCTTCAGTGAGAACTAGGTTGGGCACCTCTGTGTTACTGACGATCCCCTCCAGAAGTAACTATAGATATCGTTTCTCGTTACTTCATCAAAATGTGCCAAATATACTTTACTTGTTTCTTATTTTAAAAGTAACTAGGTTGTTACTTTGTTACATAAAATTATAGCAAGTTCAGGTAACACGTTACTTGTAAAGCGTTACGTAGAAGTTTGGCATGAACGCATCAAATACATTTTAAATTCAGCTCGTTCCAGCCTACGAAAGCTGAATTTCCGTTTCCAGTCCGTTTCATTACATCGTCATACTCTTACATATTCACGTTGCCTGCACTCACATCTTCACTCAATATGCACTCCCTGCAATGCCGGCGTAACATCGCACCACTATGTATTTTACTCGATCTTTATTACAATGTATCCTGTTCGCATCGTGATGTGCGACCAAATCTCTGTAGAGCCCCATCGCGCATCAACCACAGTTATAGTTTAAGAGTTCAATCAATTCCTCTTTTCATCTTTATTTTCCCTGGTACAATTTTCGCAAGGAACTACCCCTCCGAATCATTTGTGGTCGTCGCTGATGTTCTTTCGTCAAGTGGTAGCAACTTCGATCAAATTATTAAGGTATTGGGTATCGCATAGTTCATGTTCGTATTTTATGTGCTCTTATTTACATAACGTGTTCAAAACTTTAAAATGTATTTTAAAGAAAAAAATGCGCAAAGCATGGCACCAGTTTATTAGGAAGGTTTGGAGTAAATTTAAGTCATTGTGCAGCTGTCATTTAGGAAAATAAGGAGTGTTTTTAATATAAACTTCTGGCACACGTTCCTGCACTTTTACGGGCCCTTGCCATCCGAAGTTCCCCATTCACTACAGAAAAACCACCTGTTATCTCTCTTATCAATTGGAAAGTCGTATGGCACTTGTAAAGAAGTGTTTACATATCTGCGAAAGTGTTTGTGCAGACTCCTTTGTTTTTAGCTCTTCAAACAGGTGTCTGGAATGGCATTGTCCTTTCGTTGTTTCCTAGTATCAGGTAAATATTTTTTTTTCTTATTCAAAAGTCTTATGATTGTGTAAGTACAGCCTCGAGCCACAAGGCAAGGAAGACACAAGGAATGTAAAAAGAAGAGAGAAATACAACGCCTGTGGGCAGAAGTTTACAAGCATCTACTTTGTGCTCACTCGTACGTGTACAAAGCACACGTGACAATGGTGCACCTAGAGCAAATCAGTGAGTCAGTCAGTCAGTAAATCTGGTTTATTCGATTTTTGTTTGCTTTGAAAATTTGACGGGCGTCTGATATGCTTCTTGGTTGACAAGGCCAACCTGTTGTCAGAAATCTTACCCAAGAAAATGGAAGTTCAGAAACATTTTCGCAATTTCAGGAAATATAGTTACGCGATGGCTAGGATGCTTGGTCGGACATGAGCCTAAGTCGGCGAAATTCGATGCTTCAATTTAAGGGCACTTTTATTTCAGATCGTGCAAACAAACACAATAATACTTAAACCATTAAAACATTTTTTTTTCTTTTTGTCGTGGGAAAGTAGTGAACTTCCAGCTCCCTCTGCAACATTAGGACCTCATAAAGAGCGGTTCCCACTCGGAACGTCGTTTAATAACTACTGTGATGATGTGACTTAGTGTGCAAAAGAAGAAGTGGTGTGTCAACCCCTGGATCGGCTCGGAGGGACAAGGGAAGACGACGAAGAAGAGAAGAGATGGGTAGCGCCTGCACGGAGAGCGTGCGAAGGACTGGCCAGGGAGAACGTGCTGGATCGAAAAGACACCATCGACCAGGGCAATCGGCTGCTCGCTCCTACTGTCTGACCAGCAGCCTTGTTCCAGCGAGGGCAGCGCATAGAAATCTACGCTGCCCGGCTTCCTACTGCGAGAGCACATGGTGCGGTGACTCTTGGGTCATCGACGGAAGCCAACCGCTCCCGCTCCTGACTGCCAGCCACAACCGTGGCCCGACAACGACAGCTCCAGACACAAGACCCGCTGCTGCGCATGGTTGTTCCAAGACATGGTGACTGTTGCGTTCCCCTTTCTTTAATTTCTTTAACTAAGTTTTCTTTTTTTTCTTTTAGTATAAGCATATGAACTCTTGATTTCTTTTGTAAATACATATTTTAAGAAAAACGAAGGACATGTGTATCTTGGCTATATTTAACCCTAAAGAACCCTGCTACAATTAACTGGCGTCCGCGACAGGACAAGATATTGTCTGTTCCCTCGTTTTCTAAGTAACAATAATTAATCAGAATGGAGGTTAGAGAGTTAATGTCTTTGGGCGCTGAGTTGGGACTGGCAGGAGCGGAGTTGAGGACGTGGGTAGACGAGGAGCGAGCACGCCAACGAGAAGAGAGGGCTGCTGAAAGAGAATCACACCGCCTCAAGGCAGAAAATGAGCAACGCATTATCGAATTAAAAATTTGTCTTGCAGAGGCTAGCGCAACCGAGATAGGACGAACAGATGGCAGTGAAGGGTCACGTCGCGCATCTATATCGCTATCTCCTAGTCCTCACAAGCTTATGCCTCCCTTCGATGACAGAAGGGACGATCTCGACTCGTATTTGAGGAGGTTTGAGCGTGTAGCTCAGGGGCAAGATTGGCCGCAAGAGAAGTGGGCGGCTGCTCTAAGCATGTGCCTTGTTGGCCCAGCTCTGGAGGTCATAGGTAGGATGTCGCCTGAAGACTCTCTGGATTATGATAGAGTGAAGAGGGCCTTGCTCCAGCGGTTCCGTTACACGGCAGAGGGGTACCGCGAGAAATTGAGAGAGAGCAAGCCGTTAGACGGAGAGACAGGGAGCCAGTTTGCTGCAAGACTAGAAGGGTTCTTCGACCGCTGGGTCAGTATGAACGCATGCCCAAAGACGTATGAGGGGATTCGTGACCAGATGATCGGGGAGCAATTTCTTCGGAATTGTCATCCGAGGCTCGCGGTCTTCTTAAAGGAAAGAAGCTGTAAGACCATCTCGGCGCTGGCTGAAATGGCGGACCACTTCCTGGAGGCGCAGGGCCAGCCTAATCTGGCCAATTTCAGGAGGAGGCCAAGAAAACCTTAGATTCCCTGAAGGAAGATGCGCATGGCAGCAAACCCGCTCTAAAGATAAAATGTTTATTGTGTGGTAAGTTGGGCCACAAGGCAACAGATTGCCGATCAAAGCCAGAAACACACGTGTTCTGTCAAGTGTGTCAGAGATCAGGCCACGAGTCCAGATCATGTCCGCGAGGAAAGAACGGAAAGACAGAAGTTTCATGTTTCGTAAAACCCGACGATGATCCTGTTGGTAAGACGAACGCGTTCTCACGGGGAAGGAAGAAAATCTCAACAAACGCCTTCAGAACGTCCCCCATGGATATGACTGAAAAGGCGAGACCAATTCTGTCGGAAGGTATGCCAATCACAGATGGGGTATTAAACGGCAAAGCAGTAAAGGTATTGAGGGACACCGGGAGTAACACCGTGATAGTGCGCCGGGAACTGGTCGCATCTGAAAATTTTACTGGCAAAGTCAGTCCCGTATTTTTAGTGGACGGGACGTGTCTGATGTTGCCAGAGGCAAACATTCACCTTGTGTCGCCGTTCCTAACGGGACAGGTAACCGCCAAGTGTATGGACCGTCCTCTGTATGATGTTATTGTGGGGAATATTCATGGAGCGAAAGACTCGACCGAACAGACCCTGAAGGAGGTGGCTGACGCGGAAGGTGAAATTGTCGCTGCCGTCGGCGGTAGTATGCCGAGTAGGTTAAACCAACTTAGTAACGTTGGGGGTGCCAGGGAACGGGGGGACCGGCTGCTTTCGCAGTGGAGCGACACCGACGCCAAGGAGCGCCTGAAAAGCAGGTCAACCACTCACGAGCAGTACCTGGAGAAGGAGAAGCTGCTCCAGCAGGTCTTCGACATGGAGCAGCAGGTGTACCCCAAGCCCCGCAGAGTGCTCTACCCGAGGCCGCGCCTCAAAAGAGGGACCCTGATGCCCAGACAGTGGTTTCGCCACTGGGCACGACCGATACCTACCCCGTGCCGGAGACAGATTCTCACGACAGCGTCCCGACCGAGTTCATCGAGGGCTACAGCCTGGCAGGAGCCGACCCTTCCGTCTCGTCCGGAGAGGACACCATGGAGCACGGAAACGGAGGGGCCAAGAGGAAGTGTAAGGATGGACGGCAGGAGTTCATTGAAAGGCAAGTGGACCGGGAACAAATGATCAAGGAAAAAGAACTGCAGCTTGAGGAGCGAAGGCTCAAGCTCGACGAAGAGCGGCTGGCCTTTGAGAGGACGAAGTTTGAAGCAGAGATGGCGGTCAAGGTCAGGAGGCTGGACATGGAGGAGGAGGAGCGCAGGATACGCAACGGCACGGACAAGATGCACCTGGAGCTCATGAAGAAGATGTTTGACGAACTAGTCCGGAATGCACAGTGATCGAGAATCGCCAGGAAACACTTCGTCGCGTATGAAGTGTTTTGGTACGATGGTGGGCATTATCACTGAGGGGTGGGGGAAGCGAAGTGGATTCAAATCATTCTTCATTACGATTCATTTATTACGATTGAGAGGAGTGCAAAGTAGAATGGATTGTAACCATTCATCGTTAGAATTTTCTTTTTTTTAGTAATATAGCTCAGGTTTTGCATTTTTGGGAGTGTATTTTCAAGGACATTTGAGAACATATGGAGACGTTAAAGCGGATTTTTGAGAGAATGCGACAAGCCGGTACTACGGTAAAACCCAAGAAGTGCGAAGTCGGAATGAGGACAATAACATTCCTGGGTCATGGTCTGGGTAATAGAGAAGTTCCATGTGTATTTGTATGGAACGCATTTTGTTGTTCAGACGGACCACCATCCTTTAGAATATCTAAACAAGGCGAAACAACTTAACAGCCGAGTGTTACGCTGGAGTCTGATGCTTCAAGAGTACTCGTTTCGCGTGGAGTACATTTAAGGAAGTGAGAATGTGGGTGCGGGTTATCTTAGTAGGCTGCAATGAACTTGCGCACATCATCATGGTTTTGGTGGTTTTTTGTGTGTGTGATTTTTGTTTGGTACTTTGTGGAGAAAAAAAAAACTTAAAGGGGGGCTCCTTGTGATGATGTGACTTAGTGTGCAAAAGAAGAAGGTGTGTCAACCCATGGATCGGCTCGGAGGGACAAGGGAAGACGACGAAGAAGAGAAGAGATGGGTAGTGCGTGCACATGGAGAGCGTGCGAAGGACTGGCCAGGGAGAACGTGCTGGATCCGAAACGACACCATCGACCAGGGCAATCGGCTGCTCGCTCCTACTGTCTGACCAGCAGCCTTGTTCCAGCGAGGGCAGCGCATGAAAATCTACGCTGCCCGGCTTCCTACTGCGAGAGCACATGGTGCGGTGACTCTTGGGTCATCGACGGAAGCCAACCGCTCCCGCTCCTGACTGCCAGCCACAACCGTGGCCCGACAACGACAGCTCCAGACACAAGACCCGCTGCTGCGCATGGTTGTTCCAAGACATGGTGACTGTTGCGTTCCCCTTTCTTTAATTTCTTTAACTAAGTTTTCTTTTTTTCTTTTAGTATAAGCATATGAACTCTTGATTTCTTATGTAAATACTTGTTTTAAGAAAAGCGAAGGACATGCGTATCTTGTCTATATTTAACCCTAAACAACCCTGCTACAAATACGTTTTCAAGCATTATCCTCCTTTTTACGATATATGCCTGGCTAACTCTTGTCTAGAACGAAACTGAAAGCTGCGTCTGCGGCAAATCCTTAATTTTCGAGCTTTTGACTCCGGTATGACCAAAGGAGGATTTTAAAATTGGGGTGATCTCCCTCAGATCGCGATCTTGGGTGTTTAGTCAGGCTCAGATACATTTCGCCCAACAGGATACCTTTGTGCATGGTTTTTTGAACTACAATAAAAAAGTCAAAGGGCCATAAAGTTGTGCTTCTGTTATTTAATTATCAGAAAATTAATTCCCAATCTACTCTCTCTGACGATAATTTACGTGGTTTCGATGACGATAACTCTTATTTTGTACAACGTTATCGTATAAATTTTATATAAAATAAAGGTTTAAACATATGTCTAATCAACAAGGGCAATATTGTGATGGTCAGTTAAGGTTATAGGAGCAAACTTTTACCTAGGATACGAGAGGATTCTCTAGAAATACAAACTCTCAAATCAATTGTTTCCTCTTCTTTAATAAATGAGTAATTTTGGAAATCTTAAAACTGTCTGTGCAGTGCCGTTTTTAAAACAATTTTGTTTTATTTTTTTTTTGTTTGAAGAGTTTTTGGTATGGTCTTCTAAAACATCCAGTAAACCTCAGATCTCATATATGGTTTAGAGATATAAATCCATTCCTTTGAGAGTACGATATATTTGAAACTCGATTCTAAGATGCTAAGCATGGGTCCTCGCCATGTTTTTAGCCTTATAATAAAATATTTCTCGGCACCTTGTTTGACTATTTGTTGGCTTCAATTGAACACATATTTAAATTAAATAAAGCTTATGCGTTCGTAAGATGTTATGCCTAATATATGTATGACATCTTCAAATTGTGGGAGCCGAGGCGTTCGCATATAAGTAAAAAAGCCACCGAGGTTCAAACAAACTGGGATGGTTTAATCGGACGTTTCGGAGGGAAAGCCTTCTACAATAAATATTAGCTGAGCTTAGTATTGCGTATACGAGCAAACGCAAATACTGTGCGTTTGCGTTAGCGTACCGACACTGTGCAAGCGTGTCCGATTAAACTATCCAAGTTTGTTTGAACCTCGGTGGCTTTTTACTTATGTACAAAAACAAACCTGCAGTACCCAAGCAATGTAGAATGTACAGCCTAGTATCAATAAAACGATCGTTTGTGGAACATAAAGAGCGGACAAATCAGTAAAGGCAGTTAATTAAAGATAAAATCAAGTTAATGAACAAGCAAGTTAAAAATCAAAATCCCTTCCTGAAAGAAGTGATCCTAAGTTAATACTTATGGTGGCAGACTCAGTCAATACATTGCACTCGGTCATTGTGCAATCAGAGCAAACGCAAGATATATGTGTTTGTATTAGAATTGCATGCTCCGGGCTGCGCATGCGCGTCGTCGCCATGCGCTGATTCAAGACGCAGTTTGGGCTACACGCACGCAGAGTGTGGGTACGCTAACGCAAACGCACAGTATTTGCGTTTGCTCGTATACGCAATACTAAAGCTCACTAATATTTATTGTAGAATGCTTTCTCACACGCGTCGAATTTGTTAGCTTACGATTCAAAGAAACAAAAACAAAAAAAAAGAATTCCCCAGATTATTAATATTTTTGTTTTGTTTAGAATCAAAAAGCTTACAAATGAGTTCTTGGACCGTGATCGATTTTGATCACCCTTGACCCAGGCAAGAGTGTTAGTCTCAATTTTCGCAGGAAAGGAGCTACGCACTGAAATTTTTGAAATGTGTAATATACCATGCAGTAAAATGCACCTTCCATTAAAATTTGAGATTCCAATGTGGAGGCACCAACTTTTCCCGTAGCTTTTAGAGGAACCTGGGTAGGGAAAATACTCTGTTCACTTGCCTTAAGCGCTTGGTAGCCACTTGTCTTAAGCTATTACATGAACGTACACATCGCGAAACTGTTAGCGCGAACACGACATCGGCGCATTTTCGCATTTTACTTCTAAATAGCATTAGCGAACACGAAATTGTATCGCTCACATTATAGAACTAAATGAGCTCTTTCCGTAGTAATAATAACCTGGATGACATCCCATGGTTTCATAGAGAAAAACTGGAAAAACCGGCGATCGCTTGTTCGCGCTAACAGTGTCGCGCTCTGTACCAATGCATCCGTAAGATGGGCATGCTGCAGCGATAGAGAAACGAAACGCGGTCTTTGGGCAAGCATAATTAAACTAGGTATTGCAGAAAGCTGAAACTTCGTCCGAATATGATGCTAGCGATGGGGTTAAGATACAAAAGATTGAGAGCATGACGACACCTAGATCAAAAGTAAAATGAAAATAGAAAATTTCTTTAGGAGCCCATGTTCACCTATGCATAATTTTGTGAAAACGAGAAATTATATTTTCGTGCGCTTGTGAAATTCATTTCAGTAAAACAACCTTACCGGCAAGAATGAACACAATATTACCTTTCTTGCTGACAAGTTGACATCTGGAACACTTGGGACAAAAAAAAAATTGGGTTGTGTGTATGTTTATACAGCCTAGAACTTGGTCTGCCTCCAAGGGCGACGGAGTCTCCCAGCTGTAGATGAGCAATTTAGCCAGTGCAGTACAAACCGCTAGCCTGGGGTCTTTAACGTGCACCACGCAGTAGTGATACACGACCGCACGCCGGTACGATGCTCATCCAGATCGAAACGGGCAGGGGCGGGAATTGAGCCCGAGGATCCTGGGTTCTGCAGCGCGAGCTTTCGCTCCACGTGCTCCGAGCTGGTGTGCGCTAGACCACTCGGCCACCGATCCCCCACTTCGGTGACACTTGAACGGAGGCTGAGTGTTTGGCGATGAGCAAATTATTTGTGCGATGTTGGTCTTACATTTTCCCCACTCTCCATAAAAAGATATGTAGGACGTTGTTATTCTTCTTGTGGAGTGACTAAGTATGCTTTAGGTTTTTCGCGGAAAAGCTCTGGTTATCGGCAGTGCACAATTATTTTAGATGTGCCTACGTATAACGGCACGTGAATTTTTAAATAAAGGTGGTAAAAGTTTTATGAATGCGGTTTTTCATTGCGTGTTTATATGGCTTGGCGGACATTAGATGGGAATATAACCATCACTATTATCAAACATAATTAACCAAAATCCGTTAATTAACTTTTTAATTACTGTAATTAGGATGTATGTTTATATTAAAAACTTTGAGGCAGTCATATGCCAGACTATTCCATTTTGTAGAATTCGCGTAATGTGCCTGTGTATCAAGATATCTGCCCCAGATTTTTTGCATTAATCCGATTTTTTATCCACTCAATGCTGGCAAACTCACGAAAGTGGCCACTATAGCCGAACTTTCTACATTAGCCGGATAAAAGTGCAACATTCGTGGACGAATATCGACGGTACACAAGCTGGTTGCGCGAATTCTACAAAAATAGAATGGTCTGGCTAATGACTAGCCTGAAAGTTCGTAATATAAACATATCTTAATTACAGTAATTAAAAGTGAATTAACGAATTTTAGTTAATTAGTCTGATAATAGTGATGCGTTATATTCCCATCTAATGTCCGCCAAGCGATATAAACACGCAGTGAAAACCGCATTCATAAAACTTTCCCCCTTTCTTTAGAAATTTGGTGCAGTTAAAAAAACACCCTGTATGTAGAACGGTACTTCCAGCTTGGTAAGAAATTTCAGCATCCACAAAATACGGGTGTCGTAGTTGCGATGAAACCAACGTTAGTATTCCCACGAACATTCACTAATCGTCCAGGTTGCCCAATACCGAACCGTCCATCATATACTATTTCCGGAGTTGCATTTCTTTTAAGTATAGATGGTGCGCCCGGTTCCATGAGGAGGATAAGTTTGTGCACACCGGTGTTGTGTGTTCCAATTAGGGGAGTCTCAAACCGGTCGAAGTTCGAGTTCAACCTGGTCGACTTTTTCGATCTTCCTGAGAAAAGTTCGACAAAGGTTCGACTCGGGTTCGACTGCTATGTGCATGCGCGACAGGCTAGCCAGTTGGCTTCGGAGTGGATGGTGATGGCAAAGGGATAAATTAAGGGGAGCAGTGATTGGTTATTTCAGTTAATACAGCACAAAAAATTAAGTTATTAACTTCTTCAGTGATTATATATAGTTTCTTTAATTGCAACGGTTCATAAAATTAAAATAACCCTTTGCATAAAAAAAATTCTCCAAACTTAGACATGCTAGTATCAAGGTCTGGCTACACTGTCCACAAAGTCGAAGCGGTCGAATTTTGGTGAAAAGTCGAAAGTTCGTCAAGCCGGTTCGACCCAGTCGAACCCCGATCTAAAGTTTGACCTAAAAATCCGGTTCGACAAAAGTTCGTGCCAGCCCTAGTTCCTATACGGCTTAAAACTTTAATTTCGGAACTTATTTGGAACTAATTTAATTTGCACCTTATGAGACACATTAAAAATTAAGCCAGTGGTAGTTACAAAGAAATCGCACTTGACGTACGATAATAATAATGAAGACCTGGAAGTAATTTTAATTGCAACATAATAAGCAGCCGGAGCCCCCTACCTCCCCATCATCCTGGCTCCGCCCTTTATTTTGGCTTTCGGCAGGTTCGTAAAAGCTTTGATTCTTTGATTCACTGGATTAAGTACGGTTCATTCGTCTGCATATGTTCGTTTATTTCCTCTTCGGAGACCACGTACGATGATGAAAAGTGAC